>PVIJ01008055.1:0-77291 GCA_004024925.1 Scalopus aquaticus | reverse complement strand
GACTATAGGGAGGCCAGGTGGGAGAGAGACACTCAGCGGTGGGGGAGGGGGGAGGGGAGGATAAGGGCACAAAATGGAAGAGAGGAGAATACAGGGGACCATGGAGATGGATCACGGGTGAATTGGTGGTGGGCTGCCCAAGGGGAATACAAAATGTAAAAGACACAAATAACAATAAAAAAAATGGAAAAAAAAAAAACATTCAGCAAATGAAAAAAAAAAAAAGAAGAAGATGTGGTACATACACAAAATGGAATACTATTCAAAGTATGAGGATTATAACCATGAAGGCAGTAGGACTAACTACTGTTTTCCCTACAAACCTACATTCCTGAATTTGGGGACTTGGGGTGATATTGCAAATAGAAGCACAGGCTTCTGGTCCTGATTCAGTCAGGCATTGCTTTATGATCCTGGGCAAGCTACTTAAGCCCTCTAGGCCTCAGCTTCTTCATCTGAAAATAGAACTATTATCACCTTGACTGTCTCATAGTATTTTCTTTTCAATTTAGACAAAAAGCAAAAAGCATTAGTGCCTATGGAAGTGCCTTGAAAACATTAGCACTATATAAATGCAAATTATTATAATTACTTCACAAAATATGTGTGACTTAAGGGGAAATGAAGGTGGATAAGGTGAGGCCAAGAAAAGCTTGTAAAGTAAATCAGATTTTGGCAGAGAGATGGAAAGACACAGAGACAGAGAAGCTTATATGAACTATCTTCATCTTGTTTCATAACAACCAAGGACTGGAAGGAAAACCCACTATCTGCCCCAAAAAACACAATACTACCATGTCCTCGGTGGAGAATAACTTATCTTTTTTTTTATATATAAACTCTCAATGATACAGGACTCCCCAGCGTTATTTGGTAATACACTCTAGAATTGATCTTTTAGTCAGGAAATTCTTTTGAGTTTGTGTACTTATTGAATAGCATTCAGTGAGGGCTCATGAGAATTCAGTCACCATGGTAACTGTTAGGGACACAGGAAATAATAGGACAAACAAAGCTCCTGTCCTCAAGGAACTGTTAATCTGGTGGAAATTTCTTGATTGAGTTCTTTCTGTCATAATTTAATTCTCTTCTTGCATCTCACCCACATTTAATGGTCTGAAAAATAGGCTTTTGGACTTTGTTTATGCAATCACCTAAATTGCTTAGCCACTCCAAGTTTTGACTCATGTTAATTGCTTTTTGAGTGTATTAAGATTGTGGACCTACATGATTAGTTTCCCTTCAGAATGGAGAAAATAGTCCAAGTGTAATATGTTGGCAATGAACAGCAAATGGTTGCTGGGAAAGGATGAGCTGACTGCACATTTCTGATAAGCTATGAATGCTCTGGTATGAATTTGCTTAATTTTCATCCTGCCCAGGATGGGGGTATTGCCTAGAGAGGGCCATAAACACTCTCTGAGGAATAACATTCTAATAGCAGACATCTCGTATCCCTTAAAATTTGGAGAAGGATGTTTGAGGACTTTTGATGGTTCCTTCAAATCACACTCGTACTCTAAACCATCTTCAGAATTTTGCTCCCACCTTCATTTCATTTGTCTTCCCATTTTTTAAATGCCAATCACCATCTCTAATGAGCCAAATTAGTTCAAACTGAGTTAAAAATCAAATACACAGAGAAATAAGCTGATGTCTGTGCTGTAAGAGAGTTTCTGTGATAACCCTCAAGGAGGCCAGGAGAAAAAATGCTTCACTGAAGACATCCAGGAGGAACAGCCAGTGAATGTCCTGTGTCCTCCCCCTCCTCACAAAAAGTCCTTTCTTTTTCCGTCTTCAAATCCGTTCCACCTCCCACACAGAGAGGCGGGACTAGTGGCAAGGTTAAGCAGGAATGCAAATTGAGGGATGTGTACAGGAAGACAGAAATAGACTGTATAAAATGGCAGCCAGTGTGGTCGCCTGGAAGGAACTCAACTCAAACCTTTCCACTGCGAGCAAAGCAGCCTTTGTCCTTTGCATGGGCTGCTGGGAGCAGAAGTCAGACTTTCAGTGGTTTATAGCAACAGGACAACCCCTTGGAAGGTTGAAGGCCCACTTCTCACTCTACCTCTCACTCAAATCAGTGGTCAGATCCGTAATGAAAAACAAGACCTGTCAGCTGCACCAAACCTGCATGATGAGATTTCTCAGTCCCAATAAAGACCAGACTTGTTGCAGCTTCTACAAAGCAACACACAGCACTGGGTGGGGAGAAAAGCTGCAGTCTTTCCAATTTCATTTCCTTCAAGGGTCATTTAACTAACACATAGTTGGAACAGAGAGTTTGGATGAATTTCATTTTCCGGTCATTGAAGGTTAGTCTTTTTAAAAATTCTCTTATATTTTGTTTCCAGGACTTCTTAAAGAAAAGGCTTTTTTAAAAACTAAACTCTAGATTCAGGCTATTTGACATGCTCTTATTAAGGCAGAAATTCTTTAAAAATTATTGCAACATCATTAAAATCATGTCTTTGCAACTTCCTCAATGTCTCACACAGGGCTGGGCACATGGTAGATTCACAAAAGTCCTTGCTTTTAGCATTCCAATGAATCACTCTTTTACTGTATCTCTCCTTTTCAAATAGCTACTGCCTGAAGTGCATCTATGATTAACCGGATAGCTTCAATTTCTTGACAGTGTTTCCTGTTTTGCTTATTACCTCTGTCACTAACAGTCATTGACCTAGGTCTTCATCTGCAAGTCAAGGGCAGATGTGCATTCTTCTGGTCATTTTTATGCTGAGGTTACATTTTAGCCGTCCAAATTTCAGCTCAGAGGAGACAAAGTCCAGAAAGAGGAGAAATTGGAGCCAAGAGAAGGGGAAAAGAAGAGAGACAGGGTGAGCCATCTGAAATGCTTGCTGGGCCATGGTTCAGAGAAAACTGCCTCCCTAGACTTGGCTGTCTTTCTAGGCCAGGCCTCTGTCAATAACACTTTTATTGGCCATCCTGACTTCAGCCTCTGATTTGCCCAATTCAAATATACTTTTTCCAAGAAACAGCTCTCCTAGTCATGGCCCCTGACCATCACAAACAATGCTGTTGAAAGGTCCGAGTGAAAGGGGCCATTTTCTTCAAATGAGTCACCACCACCTGGAAAGTTCTTGGAAAATGGAAGAGGAGCCAAAAGGCAAAAGACAAGGAAATGTTGTCCTACTTTTTGAAAAGGGGAAGAAGTATATCTCAGAAAATTTAACAAATAATTAACTTGATGTTGATACCCAGAAAAATATATAAAAAGGCTACAACAATATTGTTTGCGAGTACTCAAGAGAAATTATGGCCAGTGGACACAAATAAGGGTTGCCATAAGCCATGCCCTGTTAACTTTTCTTTTGCAAAGTGGCTAGATAGCTGGGAGGGGGATGTAAAAATCCATTAAAAAACATATTTTGGATACTGACTATGTGCTGGACCAGGGTTGGCAAAATATTTCCCTCCTTAGCCCACAGCAGAAATCACTAAGCATTTTTTACACTGAGTTCCTATCTGACCTCACAGCTCTTATAAGGTACACAATGTCCAGAGTTTACTTGCCATCCCAAGCTCAGAGCCTGAGGATGGAGAGATTACATAAGACCCTCAAGGAATTCACAAAATAGGAGAGGGAAGTATGTTAGCTATTAAAACTCTATTATAGTATAGAAATGGGACCTATCAATTTTGCTTCAAGGATGAGGTGTAGGGGCTTAGTAATACTTCACAGATGTGATGATATTTGAAACGGGTCTCAATAGATGAGTAGGAGTTCTCTAGATAAAGAAGAAATGTCCTAAAATATAAGTATGAAGTTTTTGAAGTTAGGTCTTGATTAAGTATTCGTGGCAAATTGAAGAACTGGGGGTTGCAGGTCAGTAGGGTGAGCTATATCCTTATTTGAACAGTCCTGCCAGAAGACACTGATTAATGTTGGATGATAGAATCAAGATTTAGAAAGTTTTTAAAATCAAAAATATTTCTGTGAGTTCTCTGAGAGTTTATACTCAACATATTCAATAAATGGAAAGTGATACATTTAGATTTCTAATATTCAACTGTAAAAAAGCATAAGATGAAGAAGAATGGATAGTAACAGCAGCCCTAGGATTTTAGTTGATCCCAAGGCTCATATAAATCATTAAGGTATGTGTCTGTGTGTATGTGTGTGTGATGGTGTGTGTGTGGATGGAGTTATAGTGAGGAATAGCATGATAAAGTTAGTGAAAAGATCTCTGCTCTGGAAGAGAAGTTAGGAGACCTAAATTTAAATGTATCCATTCGACCAAGTAACTATGTGATTGTGGTAAGTAATTTTTCTTCCCAAAGCCACATGGTCCTCTAAAGAAGGTTGATTCAATTCATGGTTTTCAGACTGTGTTCTTTAGAGCCTCAGAATTTTTTTTTGGGCTATCTTAGGAAACAAGATGAAAGTTGAAATGGCAAAGGTTCTATAACCTCTCACCCTCCTTTCATTTCAATAAGCCTCACTCTTAACTGTTTTAAAGATTAAAGTTCTAGCTAAAATTTCATTTATAAATGGATTCCCTCACACATACACAATAATATTTTAAAACCATTTAGTTCTAGTATTGCAATCTTGGAGTGCATTACAGGACTGTTGCATGCAAATTAATGAAATTACTTTCTGTATCTTCTGCAACGATCAGGCAATATCTGAACTAGCTTCCAGTCCAGAGACCATTTTAAAAGTCGTTGACAAAATGGAGTGCATTTAAAGGAAACTGACCATGGTGAGAAACATAAATATATTTAAGAGACTGGAGCTGCTTCTCCTGGAAAACAGAAGATGGGGGAGGAGGACATGATAATTGTATTAGAATATTTAAAAGACTATCCTGTACTAGAAGAATTTACCTTGGTCTGTTCACCTATAGGAAACTGAACTGGAACTACTGGACAGAAAAATTTCAGAACAGGTTTTTGAGTCATCATTAGAAGGAACTTTTAAACATGTAGAATTATAAACGAATGCACTCACAATTAAAAAAATATGAGGTATAAATTTTACAAAATAAAATATTCACATTATTTTCATACTTATGCAACTGTCTTCTCCAAAATTTCCAGAAAATGAACTAATAAACCATTTGTTCCAGTGAGATAGTTCAACCAGGTGGCCACATACAAGATCAATATACAAAAATAAGAGTTTCCTATACTCGATCAATGGCCAATTATAAAAAAGTTAAGATAAACATTTTATTCTCAAAACAAGCAAAATTATAAGATTAAATCTATAAAAAATATGTTGGATCTGCTTGGTGAAAACTATTCAAATCTTTATTGAAGAAAATAGAAGATAGGTTTATTTAAAAAATATTTTAAACTGTCAACTCACCCTGAACTTAGATTTCAAATTCAAAGCGATCCAAATAAAAATTTCAACAGAACTTTTAGGAAATTGGCACTCTGATGCTAATGTTCAAATGGAGAAGGAAATGTAAAAGAATGTGTGTGTGTGTTTGTGTGTGTGTGTAGTGTAGAAGAACTGCCATATAGGGCAGAGGTGACGAGAGTGAGAGGATTCAAAAGACACAGAGTGGGGAGCAGAACAGACAGATTTACTTAGATACACGGCTGAGGGGAGCAGTGGGCAAGACAGGAGAGGTCTGCTGTGCCACATGTGGGTTAGGTCCCTGGCAAGGAATCGAAGTCAGGCCGCTAGTGGTGACAGTGCTGAGACTTAACCCCTAGGCCACTGGGGAGGCCCTGTAAAAGAATATTAAATGATATTTTGGGGGGAAAATCCCAAGATGTGCATACTTATAATATCACACATCAAAATAGATTATAACATTTAAAACAGGGTTGGATTAGGCCAGAAACAAGCACAAATAAGTCCACGGAATAGTTTTTAAACAAATGGAGTCCAAAACAGAAGAGTGTATATATGGAAATTTAGTGTCTTATCAAGATAACATTTTTTAGTAGAGAAAGAATTGATTAACCTAGATTGAGACCTTGCCTCTCTATTTGGAAAAAGGTAGCCACCCCCCCCAACACAAAATGGAGGTAAATATAAAAACAATAACAATATTTGAAGAAAATATAGAAAAATATTTTTGTATCTTTGGGTGAGGAAGGCCTTCATCAAGCCCCAAACACAGAAGCCATACAAAAAAAGAAGAATGCATTTGATTATGTCAAAGTTAAAAACTTTTGTGTAAGAAATACACAGTAAATATAAAATACAAGCTGTAAGATGAGAGACTATTGGCACATATTCAATGAAGGATTACCTTCAAAATATATCATAATTTAAAAAACTCGTCCAATAGAAAGGGGGCAAAATAAATGATAAGGCATTTAATCAACTAACTTAAAAATTAATTTTAAATGGCTGAAAGTCAGGCTCATGCAACCTTGATACTGTCAGAGCAATGCAAATTAAAGTAGCAAGTATTACCTTATACCCTCAGAATGGTAAAAGTCTAAGAGATTGGTAAAAAGTGCTGCTGAAGGTATGAGAAAACAGCACTCAAACACTGGATGGGCATTTACATCTTAAAAGACTTTGGATAGGGATATTTGGCAGAATCTATCAAAATATAAAATACAGATATACTTTGATCTGACAATTCTCCTCTAGGAATCTATCTAATACATGATATTTGCACAAAGATGCTTGCTGTAGTATTGTATGCACTTGCAAAAACTGGAACCAACCTAAAAACCCACTAAATGGGAACTGTTAAATAAACTGCAACATATTCATCCTAGAATACCATCTAAACTGTTCAACAAAAGAATGCTGTAGAAATAATGTAGCCAGGGGCCTCCCTGGTGGCGGAGTGATTAAAAGCGCTGTGCTGTGGAGTTGTAGGCAGCAGCTTCGCAAGTTCAACACAGCCAGGGAGATTCCCACATGGTGTGGCAGACCTCTCCTGCCTCGCCCACTGCTCCCCTCAGCAGTGTATTTCTGATCTGCCTGTTCTGCTCCCCACTCTGTCTCTGGTGAACCCTCTCACCGCCCCACACCGCTGGCCTGTATCCCTGCTTGTATGCAAAAATAAATAAAATCTTCAAAAAAAAATAGATGTAGCCGTATAACAAATGCTCCAAGCTCTACCTAAACAGACAGAAGTATGGAAGTTATTTGATCCTGAAGAATACTCTTCTCTCCCTCTCCTTCTCTCTCTCTCTCTCTCTCCCCTGCCCACCCCCCCCCGCCCACACCCTCTCCCCCCCTTATCTATGTATATATCAGTTTCTCAACCTTGGTGTCACTGACATGTAGGGCCAGATAATTCTTTTTTGGTGAAAAGCTGTCCTGTCCGCTGTGGTAATTTAAACAGTATCTGGCTTCTACCCACTAGGTGCCAGTAGCATCCCACCCCCAGTCGTGACAACATTGTCTCCAGACATTGTCAGAGGTCCCCTGGGCTGTGGGTGGGGGGAGTTGAGGGGAGGACAAAGTTGCTCTCTTTGAGAATCACTGACAGAAATGTCTTTAAAAAGGCTAAAAGGATACACATTGAATATAATTAACAATGGTCATCTCTGAAGAGGGAAAAGGAGAGTGGACAAGGGGAAGATAATCTTCACATATTCTCTATGTACTTTTGGATTGCTGAATCACCAAGAAATGAAATAATGTGTGTGTGTGTGTGTGTGTGTGTGTGTGTGTGTGTGTGTGTTTTCAAAAACAATAAAAAGCAATGAATTTCCTGTGTCTGGAGATGTTCAGAGTTGAAAGGCTCACTGGTTAGAGAAGATTTTGTTTGGCATGGACGATGAGGCTGAGTGACCACGTAAGATTTATTTTTTAGTTCTAAGAGTTTCATGCTTCTAAGAGGAGAAATTGTAAGTATTTTTAAAATAGCTAGACTTTATTCTCTTTCATCTCAATACATTTTGAAGTTTTGTTTTTATTAATTTCACCTCAGCTCTGAAACTGTTATTATAAATCCAATCTTCAGGCCTATTGGGAACTAACTTTTTATAAAATGTGAAAAATTAACCAATCCCAAATATCCACCTATGCCAACAGCCAAGATATTTTTCAACAAAGGCTCATTTGTAGCTTCTTGTTTTTTCTTCTAACTGGCTTTAAATCATCTGTACATGCTGCTTACAGGAAAATTTGCAGCTATAATGCATGATGCTAATCCAGGGTTTACCCTTACCATAGCTGAATTGTTCTTGTCCCTCAATGAATGATGGCAAACATGAGCATGAAAATGAAATTAGTGATACCCAAGTCACTGCTTTATCAAGGTCTTGCATTTATGGGATTAGCAATGGTCTCCTTGGAAATCTCTGGGTTTAATGAGTAAGAGCTATTCCACTTAGCAGCAACTGGGAGCTAAAGTGGTAAAGACATTCATGCTTTCTGCGTGCCCCTCATTTCTGCATTAGGATCCTGAGGGTTCAAAAAGAATCTTATTTTTGCCATTGATAGACCGAGGTGTGAGGACTTGCATGAATCCAGGGAAACAGATAAGAAATGAAGAGAATTGTGGAAAAAGAGCAGGCTTTGACAAGAGGTATGATGGGGTGGTTGAGAGAGGTGGAGAAGGCATCCCTACTTTGGTTCATAAGAATTCTCTTGAATCAAAATTTGAGTCAAAGTAAACACTATCATGGTTCCATTTCCAGTATCTTTGCAATACTCTTCATCCTCTCTTCCTTCCATGCCAATTCTTTTGAGAGGCAAGTGAGTGATATTTTGGCAAATTGCTGGAGAAATGATGTTACCAGACTTGCACCAACATTTGCATGTTCTGTTTTACATTTAATTGCAGTACAGTCCACAAGTCCTTCAGTTCCCTGCCACCCCAGCCAAGGAGTTGCTGGCACAGTTTTACCCCAAGACCCCAAGAAACAAGATGAGCCTGTGCCTGCTACTGAGCATTGGTCTCAAAACAGTGGCTTTGAGACCAGAGTGGCTTTAAGGTTTCATTCTTAATCATCCATGGACCTTATGCCCAACCTTCTTAAATGAAGGCACTTTTGGCAGATTTGTGGTATGACTGTGACTGGGGACATCTTTACACAAAGGTGGACTATGAACTCACAGAGTGAAATGTCTCTCAAGGGGTGAGATTAGGCAGACGAAGAAGCCCTACTATTCACAAATGCCTTCCCCCATCCTGCTGTCACAATACTTGGCTTTCCTTCATTCTAAGAATATCAGAACCACAACTGTTCTTGTTTCAGTCAGCAAATTCTTTTTTTTTAAGATTTATTTTTTATTTATACATACAAGATGAAGTACAGGCCAGAGGCGTGGGGCGGCGAGAGGGTTCACCAGAGACAGAGCGGGTAGCAGAACAGGCAGATCAGAAATACACTGCTGAGGGGAGCAGCGGGCGAGGCAGGAGAGGTCTGCCGCACCATGTGGGATTCTCCCTGGCCGGGCGTCGAACTCGCGTCGCCGCTGTCGACAGCTCCACAGCGTAGCGCTTAATCGCTGCGCCACCAGGGAGGCCCCTCACTCAGCAAATTCTATTTAGCACTTACACGGCAGACACTGTACTAGGTGATGAGCAAAAGCAGACGTGGTTCCTGCTCCTATGTTGTTTTCAGACTGGTAGGGGAGACCTCTATTACCAGTGAGTCACCTAAACAAATGCGAACTCACAACTGTGGGGAAGCTTCAGAGATAAGCTACATGGTGCATATACAAAGGAACATAATTTAGACCATTTGTCTTCCTAGCTACCTCCCTACTGACCCCCACTCACTCAAATAAGGAGACCATCAGTGTAGTAGCTGATGATCAGGAAGAGCCTAACCGATCTAAGCTCAGGCAGAGATGGAGAAGTCCCGCCCTTTCCCTAGCACCTCTTCTGGAACTGAAGAGACAGTCTGCTTGAGGCTGTCTGCTCCACTTCAGAGCTAAGCCAAATGAGAGTGACAAGGCAGAAGGTGTCCCCTACTGTGGGTTAGAAGGGTGACAGTCAAACAGCATGTTGGTAGCAGGGATTGAAGTGCTTTATACCCACAGTCCTCTAGCAGAGAGCAGGGCTCCAAGGGGACAGAGTATGAGGGTGTACAGGATGTGTCAACCAAAAGGGCTGGGGGGAGGGTGGTGAGAAAGACCCAATTTGACCATACCCGATCTGGCCAAGATCCAGTTCTGGTTAAGTCTTGGGAACCCCTCCTTCTGACCCTGAAATTTACTAGGACAAAATAGGGTTTGGCTAACACATCTTCCCCACCACATGTCTTTTAGTTCATGCCTGAGTAGGGACAGGAGGGGCGGGGGGGGGGGGCAGGGGTGAATTAGTTGATACAACTGCTTATTTGTCGTAGTCACAACCAACCAACTGCATCTTGGCTTTTCTCATGCAGGCTAGACAACAGATGTTCTTAATGAAGATTAGCTGAAATTTAATGGTCCTAATTGCCATTTGCATGGGCAGCAGATACCATTCGGTTCACAAACTGCCTTTCATGGTCCTTTATGCCTCACCACATATCAGATTTGTACTTGACTGGAGCAAATCTGACTGGCAGTACCTGCTGGCTATTCAGTGTTGAGATGCTGGCATAGCAAAAGCTCATAGTCCAGGGAAACGTGGAGCAGTGGCCAGAATGGTTCTGGCTGATGTGATTGTTAATGTAACTGCTTTCTTGCATTCTCAGTAAAGGCAAGAAAGAATCATTTTGGTGTGGGCAGGAGTCAGGATCTGTCTTCAGTAGAAAGGACAGGGCAGCCACTGGGTGTACTGACTTGTTTTTATGCAAACCTGATCCTGCTCTTTTGTTCTTAAAAAGAATGATTGAAAAGGTCTTACGAAAGTGAGCAAGGAATTTGGGCACCACAGCGTCACCCCTGTGTCCTATGGAAGAGACTTTATGACAGGTCCCACAAACACACGAAGAGGTGCTCAGTCTCATCAGCAGGAATTATAAGGCAAATCAAAACAAGCAAAGTTTCTCAACCATCTGATTAACAAATAAGAAACTTCAAAATAAGTATCAAGTGCTGGCAAGAGTGTCAGGAATGAAATCTGTGAGCTCTTTGGAAAGTAACTGGTAGTAACTGGTAAAATTGTAAATGTATGTGTTTCCAGCAATTTTACTTGCCCATACCTGCTTTAGGAGACGCTGGCAAGTGCACTCCAGGAGGCCTGTTGAAAACAGCATTTGTTTTGAGTAACAATAATCCCAGATGGAAGCAACCTAAATATTCATGAGGAGGAAAACAGATAAGCTATAGAATTCCATGAAATGGTAAAAATAAAAATAATAATAAGCTAGTATAGTTTTCTATGGCCTCACTCAACCAATGTATAAGTGTGTAAATGTCTGAAAGATCACTTCTACAAAACCGGTTACCTCTGGGGAGGGGGCTGAGGTGAAAGAAGACAGGTAAAAGAGGTTTTCAGCCTGTAATACTGTCATGTTTTTACAAGCAGAATGTGTAATTAAAATTACACAAGCAGGATTTATGTATAAAAATTAATTTAAAAATTTAAAGGCAACATAGTTATATTAGAAGTTTTTCAATCAGAGAAAAAGAAAAAAAGATGCAGAATCCTGCACCTCCCCTGTTATAACTAGGATGTGTAGCCTTCCAGTCTTTTTTCCCCATCTGCATATTTTATATATTGATAGTTGTGGTCTATAATTTGCATCTTGTTTCTTTAATAAAGGGCTTCTCAATATTGGCACTATTGACATTTGGAGTTGGAAAATTTGTTGTGGGGAGCCGTACCGGGCATTGTGGGATGTTTAGCTGCATCCCAGGCCACTACCTACTAGATGCCGAGAGCATCCCCACAGTTATGACAGTCAAAAATATCTGAACTTCATAATATGTCCCCTGATGGTCAACGTCACCTCTGTTTGAGAACCATCCATTGAATACGTCTTCATCACCGATCCCACACTTCTCAACCTCATGCCAGTGCATTGTCTATTTTATTCACAGGTCCTGCCCTGTAGATCTCAACCCTGGCCTTGTTAGCCTGACTTGGCTTTCTGACTGCTCATTTTCTATGTAAGTTGGGTTGAGATTCCTCAACGCAGAACTGTATTCTGACTCATCACCAGTAAGGTAAGCAAACAGTAAAAGCCAAACTTCTTTCCTTGACATCTGTGGACTAATGTTCAGATCATGGGGCAGGGAGAGTAATCAAGACACCCAAAAAGACTGTAGAAAGTGATCAGTTCAGAGACAGTGTGGGTCAAAGCCACTGGGCTAAGGGCCAAGGCTGAGGAGAGAAAGCCAACCAGAGCTCACCCCAGGATTAGTTCTCAAGACAATCAAAAGGCATGGTTGCCTGGCTGACAGTGCTCCCCTCTTCCATGGCTGCTTTATGTCTACATTGTCCAGCCTCCCAGGGCACAGTCAATCGGAGGGCACACACAGGTCATGGAGGGGATGGACATCTGCCTGGTGTGGTCAGGAGACAGAGACCTCATTGCTTACCAAAGAAATAAGGGAAGGTTCAGTGTCACGTGTCAGGCTCACTCCTTAAAGAAACATTTACTGAACATCACATATCAAACACTGTTAGGTGTTGGGAATTCCAAGATAACTCTACAATGATTTTGTCTAAAATCTATTTACCACATAATCACTAAAAAAAAAAAACATCTCTCAGGGCCTCTCTGGTGGCACAACGGGTTGAGTGCAGCACTGTGAAGCTGCCAAAAGCCACTGCAGCGCAAGTTCGATGCCCGGCCAGGGAGATTCCCACATGGCGCAGCAGACCTCTCCTGTCTCTCCCGCTGCTCCCCTCAGCAGTGTATTTCGGTCGATCTGCCTGTTCTGCTCCCCACTCTGTCTCTGGTGAATCCTCTCACCACTCCCACACCTCTGGCCTGCACCCCAGCTTGTATGCATAAATAAATAAATCTCTAAAAAAAAGAAAAAGAAAGAAAAACATCTCTCAGATATCAGAATGTAAAAGCAGTGGAAAGTCCCATCATTTTTATCACTTCATCAGACCGCATCTCACTAGCCGTACCTATGCTCTTGCTATTTCACTTTGCCTCCTACAGGGGATAGGGCATGAAAATTGCTTTGTGAGACTCTGGCTCAGAGACCCAATTCAAGGAAAGGACTGAGTTACTTTCCAGAGCATAGGAGGATGGGATCAGATTTCATCATATGAGCTTACAACATGGAAATTTGAATTTCCTGCTCCCTAAACTCTAAGAATGCTCATCTGGCCCAGGTTTCTGTCCCTCTAAGCTAAATTGGAGGTACCTCCTCCTGTGTCTCTGTCTGTCTGGTCCCTCACTCCCCAGTGTCCTGGAGAAGTGGAGATAGGTTGAGCACTTTATTTCCTCAGGGGCTGGATCACTTCCCTGCCTGCCCATCTGGCCTTTTCCTGACAAGATGTTCCCTGACAATTTGAGATCTGCAGACACAAGGAAAGTGGAGCCAAGTGAGGCTGACCCTGGTGTGAAATCTGGAGAGATGATAAAATCTCTTCTTAGCAGGAAAGGGAGCATTGTAGGATATCATTATGCCTTGTAAATAACCCATTGTCCTCTGAAGAGTGCAATGAGTTCAATCAGGGGAGTTTCCACAACACTTCCTTGAAAATTGGGGGCTTATTGCACCGAGTCAGTAACTGGCCAAATGCTGGACGACTTCCAACTGGCATTCAACGGAGAATTCTTTCCTGTGAAAGACATATTTAATAACTCCAGCAAATGCCTATTCCCTTTGTCTCCCTGCAGTGTTTCCTTTGTCCTGGCTTGTTATGGCGCTAATAGGGCCCAAGGGAGTGACAACTGACAATGTGCTGTGTAGTAGGGCACTCAGCAGCCCTTTGGGGGCAGATTCACAATTCTGGGTCTCAATGATAGTCCATCTCAATTTTATTTCCAAGTCCAGGAATGACTGGTCACAGTCACAGAGGAGAAGCCTGAAGCAAAACTGAGAAAAAGATCAGTTTGTTTTGTGAGATTTCCACCCTCTTGTCTGGCATGCCTTTCCTCCAGTAGTGGGTCATCCTTTTCCCAAGCTGGCCAAACCATCATGCCCCAGTCTTTAGAGCCTTCATTCAGAAGATATATTGATAGAATTCAAGATTGAAACATTGACTGCTAGCTAAACATGCTATTTTTTTCCCCCAAGGAATTTCAAGCCACAAGTTAGAGGACAGGAGAAGAGCTCTTGACTATATTTGAAATCATAAGACTTGTGAGTTCGACTGGCAAGAGCTCATAGGTCCTGGGTCCTGCCACTCTGTTTTTTTAAACAGACATTGAAGTTGCCCTGCTATTTATGCTCCAATTGTGCCAGACCAAACGACAAATTACAGTGGGCTCATGGAAAGCCACATGTGGAGAGACAGGTGTTCTCCCTCTGTGGCTTTGGAGCTTTTTGTCTCTCAGGCACACGATAATTGTAGTTTTGAAATCACCTCTTCCAAATCCATGGCCTCCATTTCAGTCTTTAAAAAATGCATTTTTCTCAGGCCTTAAGTCCTGCAGCTCTTTACAGAAAGCAACAATGGTCTGAGTGACTTGATCTTATTTAAAGAGCTTCCAGAAGTGCTATGATTCTTTTATTTTAACAGACCTGGCTTTCTTTGTTTGTGCATTCAAACATTTTCTGGTTGTTTTTTCAAGCGAAGGATCTAATGCTAAACAACTTGATAACAATTGGGATCATTGACAACTGGATTCAAAAGAGTACAAATGGGTTTCTGGAGAGCTAAAAGTCTTAGGAAGCATTCTAATTCCTGCTCTGTATCTCTTTCTACAATGTTCCCTCTCTGCTGTGGAACTATTCCTTCTCCCCTGCTCCATGTATTCCAGGGTTTAATTCCTTAAATGATCCTGTGCCTTCTAATTTAATCCATATAGTTTCGTATTTTTTATAATGACTCTGTTGGGAGATAATTCATACTACATAGTTCACCCATTTAAAGCATGTAATTCAAATGGTATTAGTTTATTCCGTTTTGCAATCCTCACCGTAATCAATTCTAGGGTACTTTCATCACTCCAAAAAGAAACCATGTACCTATTAGCAGTCACTCCCCATTTCCCTCTAGTGTCCCCAGCCCTAGGCCACCAGTCTACTTTCTCCCTACAGAGTAATCCATATATTTTAGCAGGAACCTTTAGAAAACCTGCGTTATCCAAGGGGATGGTCCCCAAAGGGGCACTCTCATGTACCATGGCACGTCCCTGAAAGAGAGCATGTGGAACAGTGGTGCCCATATGGCTGGCACACCCGAAATCACATAATTTATTAGCATATTATTTCCAAGAATCAGAAGTAGTAGGAAGAGGTACACTGATAGCACATTAAGCCAGTAATGCTGGATGATTCCGCTCTTTGAATAGCCTAATTCCTTCTGCTAAGGGCCTGAGTCTTCAATGCTTACCATCAGGGTTCTTTCTTAATAAAGGGGCAGGTAAAGTGCCAGCCATGCCCCTACACTTACCATACTTGCCTACTCTATGGGCTTCTAACATACCACAAAGGGACATAAGAAATCACAATTATTTGCTGTGGTCCCACTGCTATCCAGGGGATGAGGAATAGAGTCTCCATAGTCATGCTACCCACTCAACTGTAAAATTGCTGAAGGGTATGCTTTTCTAGCCTGGAAGGGGTTCACAGTAGTATCCTGCGCTAGTGGATACCTGGCTTTGCTGCTCTAGCAGCTGTCTACTAAGCTGGTTCAACAAACACACTCATCTATTTTGACTCATCTACTGTTCTGGGTACCAGGCATATGAAAATGAATAAGACAACTTCTACAAACCCATTCTGGGTACACCAGCTTTCTACCGAAAACTCTGCTACTTAATGTCCCCCTAGTCCCCAAAATGTGCCCTCAAACAAAGTACATCTCTCTTTTTGGCTATGTCTAGTTCCTGAAATTCTTATCCCAGTAGGTCTTTGGCTTTAGGCTTTGGTGAACCTGCTAATTGTAAGAAACAAATTAATTTATCTTTAGCCATTACTCATCAGTAGTTTCTCAGGTAACAAAACCCCAATAGAGGCTTGAGTGGGTGGCATTCTAGATAGGCAGGGCTGACTGGAGAGCTCAAGGGGGAAGTTATGGGGCCTTGCTCCTCAGTGTGTGGGCCACAGATCAACAGCATGGGCATCCCTTAAGTGCTGTTCAGAAATGCAGAATCTCGGACCTCACCTCAGGCTCCCTGAATGAAAAGCTCTACTTTAACAAGATTCTGAGATGACGCACACACTCTATGGAGAAGCACTGGTCTATAGCAGAGTTCCTGAACCTCGGCACTACAGACCTTTGGGGCCAGGCAATTCTTTCTTGGCAGAGGATGGGGAACTGCCCTGTGTACTGTAGTATCTTTATTAGCATCCCTGATCTGTACCTACTGGATGCCAGTAGATAGTACCCATCCCTACAGAGAGTGACAACCACTGTCTAGACATTGCCTAATACCCTCCAGTTCTGAAAGAGCTACAGGCACAAAGCATTGGAGAATCTGGGCTGCCAGCAATGGTAACAAGATGCATGGTGCTTGGGGGGGTAGAGTGGTGCCATTAAAAGCAAATTTCTTTTTCTATTCAGTTTTGTTTCTGTTCAGGCCAAGCTAACAGGTCTGAGTATTGGAACATTACACCTTCCGACATTCTGGAGACTCCAGGAGTAGCCATTTTGACTTATTCTAGCACCTGCTTCTAATTTCTATATCCTTCACTCTGAACTACTGGTAGCTACAACTGGTTCCCAAAATGATTCCCTTGTATTGTGACACAAATTTCACATAACCTTCTTTGGCCATATGTCAGTCTAATTAAGGAGCCCCTGATTCTCTTGGCAAAGCTGCTTTCCATATGCAGGAAAGGAACAAATCCCCTCTATGAGTTACATCAACGATAAAAAGATTGGTCCACTGCTTCTCAGCTGAATCAGCAGCCTGTGACCTATGGCACATTGCTTGTAGAAGGAACTATTTCTGTGTGACATTAACTTATGGGTCATTTACAATATGAGTTCTTTCCAATGTATGAGCCATTATAGACCCACAGCACTCCATTAAGGTGTGGGGGAGAGAGAACTGGAGAGGGAAGGAAGTAGGGAGAGAGAGGTATCCTGAGTGTGGCAGAAAAGATTATGATAATTTCCCCTAGCCATGCCCACTCTGGGGCTTATTCTCCTCTTAGAGAAACCAGCTCCCTAAAAACAAGGGGAAACATGACAGAAGTTAAAATCCAGACAACCTTGAGCTCTTTTGCAGTCCTGATATCTCCAGTACCTGGAGGCCAGGTTCAAAGTTCCATGGTCCCATATGCTGTGTTCAGTTCTAGCAGCCCGGTCAACTGCTTGGTCAAAAGATGGGTGTCTGCTTCTCCAGGAGCTGCAAACTGGAGACTAAATGGGGCAGAACCTGATTTCGTAGCTTGCTGTGGGAGTGAGCGGAAGGTGGCTTCCACCCTATAATTTAGGTGACACTCGCCATTCATTGCAATTCTTCCCTGTGCTTCTTTCAGCTAGAGGAAATGTTTGACGTTAGGGGCCAAGAGAAGGGAGTAGAGATGTATGAGCGAGAGGAGAGAAGCTATCCGTGACTGACATGTCATCAGGGTGCTTTCAGCTTGGGACCAGAACAGTTATTGAGACTTGGCTTTGAGAGTCCAGAACACATTGTATTTATTTTAAAGGCTCTTTGCGTTACCTTGAGAGATTTTTTGAAACCTACACCTGGGATCCATTCCAGACTAATTTAATTCTGAAACTCTGAAGGGATACCAGGCATTGGTGTTTTTTAAAGTCTCCCCAAGTGATGGTGATTTGTTTTTCCAACAGTTTATTATCGACATTTTCAAGCATATTTTAAAGTCTGTATCACCTAGATTCTACAATTAGCATTTGCTGTTGTCTGATCATATATCTACCCCTCCATCCGTCTCTATCAATTCATCTTTATTTTTGATACATTTCAAAATAGGTTGTACACATCACCATTAATCACTCCTTTAGGCATGTAATTAATTAGAGTTCAATATTTGTTTAAGATTCTTATTTATTCAAAAACCTTTACATGTAGTAAAAAGCATAAAATGAGTTTTGACAAATCATGCACCTGAATATTGCAAATCTTTGCCAAGATATAGAAAATATCCCCGTATTCATCTTCACAATAGACACTGACTCCCATTGTGAGAATAAATCACTGTGTTGTTCTGACTGTTTTCCAGGTGATTCTAATTTGCAGGCAGGGAGGCGAACCCCTCCAAGAGAGACAAATTCCCACTCCCCAGCCCTTTGTTTTGAGGCAGTAGAGTTTGTTGGCTAATAGTTCTGGAATCAGATATCATGAAGCCAAGTCCAGTTCAACCAAATGATATTTGTGAGACTTTAGTTTCCTTACCTATAAAATAGGGATCATAATAATACCCAGCACACATGGTTGATTGGGAGACTTAAATGAGATCACATAAGTACAGTAGTAATAAAGTTAATATTTATTAAGCGCTTACTATTTGCTAGGCGCTCAGCTATTACATGTATTATCTCATCCAATTCTCACTACTGTTATGATCCCCATGGCTGATAGGAAAAGAGGCTTATAAAAGGTAAGTTCGTTGCTCAAAATCACACAGCTAATAATTGGAAGAGCCAGAATATAATCCCAAAGTGGTTTTATTCCAAAGATCACATTGTTATCCATCACACGTTCTTCTCAAAGCCTGGCATACTTAGTAAGAGTTCAGGAAAATATGTGTGTGTGTGTGTGTGTGTGTGTGTGTGTGTGTATGTATTAATATATACACATATATATACACACATTTTATTGTCATATATACTTACCTATCATTTATGTAATTTATTCAGAGTCCATAAGAAGACATGGGACTCTAACCTAACACAAAGACAAACACACTTAGAAATCTCTGCAGTCTGTTGTTGCTGGCCTACACGCTGCCTTGAACATCTGTATCTATTGTGTTCTTAACAATCCTCTTTCCACTGTGACTCTGAGAATCACCAGCAATGAGACCAGCCACTGTGCTGACCAACAAACAAAGCTCCCAGTGACATCGCTCTGGAAGAAAGAACTAGGGAAAGTGCTTTTTCCCATTAACACATTCAGCTCCCTGGTGCTGTTTTGCAGCTGTGCTGTAGCCGCTCAGACAAAGGGCTTGCTGGAAAATCAGTTACATCATCCACTTCAGTCCTGACAGACTTGCCAGGAGCCACATGATTAACATCTCCACAGAACCAGAGAATGGGCAGGGCTCACTCTAGTTACATTATGCCACCCTTCCCCCTAATAAAAATCCCATTAAATCAGACAATTATCCACACGCATTTGAGGTGGCTGTTTACAGACGTCAGAGAGTCCATTTTCTTCCTAAATAAGGAGTAAGACGCATCTTACTTCTTAGTCTCCCCTATTAGACCACTCATTTCTAACAGCCTGCACTCCCAGGCTAGATGATACCAGTTGGTTGGCAAACGATAGAGAGTGGCATGCTTTGGGCAGGGCAGCAGATGGGTATCTAGTAGTAAACACTCTAACTAAGCCTTAGGAGGAAGCACGGTGACAGCTGAAAACAGAACAATACTTCTTTTATCACCATCGTGAAGCCTATGAATGGCTAGGAAATGAATTTCAAAGTTTTGGAAGCTCAGTTCAGCAGATAGGCAGCAAAGAGAATAAGAGGGTGGGGAAGGGTGCTGAGCCTTCAAGTTCAGTGGCTGCTTTGGAATCTCAGACTGTCAGGCTTCTTTTAATAGTGTGAAGGCTATTAGGAACCTTTACACCAGGGAAGGGAAATAACTGGCAATTTAGCTAACTGAGAGCCTGGGGTTATGATGAAGTCAGCAATCAAGGGATTCCTGCCAATACGGGAAAGCTGATAACACAATGCAATGAAATGGGGTTCTCTGTTATGAACGTCAGTGTTCCATTATTGCAACACCCATGGAGTTAATGTCCCTAGAGTAATGGCTACTGTCATTTGATACTATCAGCTACTGGACTTATGGCCAAAACACAGCAAGTCTGGTATTTCTATCATTATCCTTCTAGCGTCAGAGGAACTGAGCATCCCATTTAGATACAGAGCTATAGCAGGAGAAGAACCAAGTTTAGGCTGCAAGAAATCCCTTCCATAGTTCTTGGTTCCACAAAAAAAGATACAAGATATTTCTATGAATATTTACCAGCAATGACTGGTACATTCCCTTAGGAAATCTTGCCTGTGTAGGTACTTTGACTCTCAACCTAAGGTGTTAAATATTTTAGGGATGGTTCTGGTCCTCATAGAAGGTTATTGGTACACAAAACAGTGTTTGCTGAGCCAAAAATAAAAAATGTTTGCTTTTACTCTTGATTCTATGAATAATTGTGGTTCCTAGGGCACTTACGTCAGACATGCTAATAGCAGCATTAGGCATCATTAACTCCTGGCAAAAAGAGAGTGGGTCACCATGCATGGCCGACATGAATCCAGGCCCCTCAGATGTAGAGTAAAATCTTTTTCAATTAATCAATAATAATATTAAAGGTGTCATTTTGAGCACTTACCATGCACCAGGCACTTTATAACGGCTATATCTAATTGTCACACATTGTGGATTAGGGATACCGTATGGCATGTAGTAACTACTCAATATTATTAAGTATCACTGTACCCATCTTCCAGATGATAAAATGCACCTGAAAGAGGCTGAGTAACTTACTTAGGGTCAGGGACTATAATTAAATGTGAGACTTGAAAGAGATTTGGAATTCAATACCTCCTGCTTTGTTCTTTCTTAGACATACCCAGGCTCTTTAGAATAACATTTATGGGCTCCCTGCATCTGTCTTTTTCCTACTTTGAATATCTAAGTGATTGCAGAGTCCCTGAAGTTAACTAAAATTTGAGCGTAGATTTCCATGAAGGGTACAACATCACTATGGACTGTTAGGAGTTTGCTCCAAAAGTTATTAAAGAGGAGCCCAGACCTTAATGAGAACCCCAAATGAAGCAAAGAAAACTAAAGCCTAGTACAAGGGCTGGAAGGATTGTTAGGTATAGGCTAATTGCTTCTAAATCTCTGGATCCCACTACCTACCTACTTGAGCATAGCTCAGAGTAGCTTTAAGAAGCAAAAGGAACAGGGCCTCCTTGGTGGCGCAGCGGTTAAGCGTTTAGCGCTGTGCTGTGGAGCTGTCGGCAGTGGCGACGTGAGTTCGACACCCAGCCAGGGAGATTGCCACATAGCGCGGCAGACCTCTCCTGCCTCGCTTGCTGCTCCCCTCAGCAGTGTATTTCCATCTGTTCTGCTCCCCAACCTGTCTCTGGTGAACCCTCTTGCCACCCCACACCTCTGGTCTATACCCCAGCTTGTATGCATAAGTAAATAAATCTTTTTTTAAAAAAGTAAAGGAGGGCTCCCCACTCTGGCTCTGGTGAATCCTCTCACCCCCCGCCTATACCCCAACTCTTGTATGCATAAATAAATAAATATATGTATATAAAAGGAGAAGCAAAAGAAACACTCAGGCAGCACTCTTGGGTTTCCTTAAGGTTTCTTGATGGTTAAAATGATTTGTGAGTCCTATTCTACTCTCTTGATTGTTAACTTCATATCTTAATGTTCTCCCCACTCGTTCATATTTACAGCGCAGCACTTGGAGGAAGAATCCATTGTTCTTATGTAAACATACACTTTACATAAAACCTTCTCTCTCTCAGAATAAAATACAGTTACCCAAGCTAGGAGCATCTTTCTCTGCTAGTTCATTAGAAAAGCACCAGGGAAAGGCACTGGCCTATAAAACAACATAATTGCCTTGGTCATCTTGACTAAGTGGCATGATGTGATTACCAAATTCATTATGTTGTCTCCAGTGGGAAATGAAACAAAGGACAGACTACTACAACAATTCAGTTTCCCCTTTACAGATAATTTCCCACAAAGGCTCCCAAGTTTAGGAGCAACAACCATGTTCAGCACCATGGACAACACCACAGGATGCCAGTTATTGTGAGAAAATGGCGATAGTGTTTTAGTTCCCTGAGTTTCTCTTCTTGACTCTGCTTCCCTCCCTTCCATAATCAGATATTTGTTAGTACAGTGGGAGTGGGGTTCTATGCTGTTTGATAGGAAAATCCAGAAATGTGGTGAGGCGATGGGAGGCTTTTGGAAACAGAGTTTTAAGAAAAAGCAGAATTGAAGGCAGCATGTTTCAAAATAATGTAAGTGGACTGAAATGTGCATTAGTCAGTTATTCCTGCATAACAATACTCCCACAGAGTCTTTTGTCTAGAGGTGAGACGGAGCATGCACGCACGCAGCAGTTCAGAGTCCTGCAATCCTTTCAAGAACCTTCACCTTGACACTGGCCTCTTAGCAAACTGGGCCTTAGAAGTCCTTGCAAAAGCTAATTAATGAGGAGAGGGAGTGTGTGAAAATAAGAGAGGCTATGAGGACAAGGGGGAAATATAAAGGATATCTCTGTATTGTGAAATATAGCCCCCAAAAAACCTAATTGTAATAAATCCCTAAAGAAGATGTGAATAAGGAGAAAATACCATATCAAACAGTGAGCTGACCACTGGGATTTGCCAAACAATAAACAGAAACAATGAAAGAAAGAGCTAAAAGGGCCTTTCTAGCCCAGTGGTCCTCTAACATAAGCTTGCATCAGAATCACTAGGAAGCGAAGGAAATGAAGGACAAGATAAACAGATGGGATTACATCAAAATAAAAAGCTTCTGTACAGCAAAAGAGACATTGACCAAAACTAACAGACACCCTACCAACTGGGAAAAGATCTTTGCACACAATACAACAGATGAAGGACTGATAAAAAAATTTACAAGGAACTCACACAACTCAACAAAAACAAAGCCAATAATCCAGTCAAAAAATGGGCAGAAGAGCTCAAAAGGCACTTCTCCAAAGAAGAAAAGCAAATGGCCAACAGGTACATGAAAAAATGTTCAACATCACTTATAATCAAGGAAATGCAAATCAAAACCACAATGAGATACCACCTCACACCAGTGAGGACAACACACATTAAAAATACAGGCAACAACAAATGCTGGAAAGGATGTGGAGAAAAAGGAACTCTTCTACACTGCTGGTGGGAATGCGAACTGGTCCAACCATTATGGAAAGCTGTATGGTGATTCCTCAAACTGCTAAACATGGAGCTTCCATACAACCCATCAATCCCACTTTTGGGAATTTACCCAAAGGACACAAAAACACTAATCCAAAAGGATACATGCGCCTGTATGTTCATTGCAGCACTGTTTACAATAGCAAAGGTATGGAAGCAACCCAGATGTCCAAAAATAGATGATTGGATCAAGAAGATGTGGTACATATACACAATGGAATACTATTCAGCATTCAAAAAAGATAAACACATGCAATTTGCAACGACATGGATGGAATTAGAGGGGATCATACTCAGCGAAATAAGTCAGAAAGAAAGAGAAAAATATCAAATGGTTTCACTTATAACAGGACTATAGGGAAATTAAATAGGAGAGAGACACTTGGGGGGGGAGGGGGCAGAGGGGGAAGATAAGGGCACAAAATGGAGTAGAAAAGGACACAAGGGACCACGGAGCTGGATTAGGGGTGAATTGGTGGTGGGTTACCCAAGGGGAATACAAAATGTAAAAGATATAAATAACGATAAATATATATAGATATAGATGTATATGTTTTAAAAAAACACAGATTGTAGGAACCCACTCCCAGAGTTTCTAATTTGGGTGTGGGATGGAGACTGGTAATCTGCATTTCTAACAAATTCCCAAATGATGTTGATGCTGCTGATGGATGAGGGAACACACTGAAAATCACATTATAGTCCAATCTCTTTAGGGCACAGGAAAGCCCACTAAGACCTAAAATAGCAGTGATGTGTCCAATATCACACAGCTGGTTAGTAGTTCATCCATCAAGCCCTATACTCCAGGCTCCCAGATTTCTAATTCTGTTTTTATCCCATAGCACCACACTATGATTTAGTCATTAGACTAGCATATAATGGATAACCACAAGATAAAGTGACAGTAATAGAAACGAATTCCATCTTTCCTTTGTGTGACTTTACACAAAACGCCCTCTGACTTCAGTTTCTAGCACATGGATGAAAAGCACTGCAGTCAGGGCTGAGGTTTAACCCTCCATCACAGTACCCGAAGCCCCTCTGACTGCACTTCAATCACTCTTTTGATATCAATCCCATATGAAATTCACACCAAACTGATTTCATACAAGGTAGGTTTGCCAGATTTAGCAAAAACAACACAGGATGTACAGTTAAATTTGAGTATCTCATTGTTTATCTGCCTCTCAAATTTAACTGGGTGTCCTATATTTAATCTAGCAACCCTAGTCATCGCGAACTGCTGGTCAATTTGAAGGAAAAAAAATAACTTATTAACCCTTGGTTTCTGCCACGCCTTTCTGTGACCAGATGCTAAAGAGGATAAGGAACACCTGATCCCTCCACCTCCCACTTGCAGCCTGCCTGGCTTGTTGGGGCTCCATTGAGCAAGGCTAAAAGGGCTGTGATTTGAAGAGCAGCAAAAAAGGCAGGAGCAGCTGAACTGGTATCCTCCAGCATTTCTCATTTCTATGAAAAGTTTGATTCTGGTTCCATGCCCTATGATTAACCAAAACAAGAGAAGACAAATAAAAATTCTGTACAGCTGTTTCACACTGACAGACCTGACCTTCCCAGCTGAGGGTTCTTTGTGCTGGGAAATTGTTACCTAGCAACCAGGCCTGCAGCTGCCAGATTCCAAACACTAAAAGCATGACTTATAGAAAAGAAGCCAGGAGAAGAGGGTGGGGTGGGGATTGCATCAATCTGAGCTTTGTCTTGGGGTCTAATACTATATTCCAGTGAGAGAAGATAAGCAGGAATTCAAACCCCTTTCTGTTGCTAGTCAATTGACTAATCAGACTTCTTGGGTTGCTTCCTGTCACCTCCACCTGCCCCAGCAGTCACCCCTGGCTGTGAAAATAAGAGGGTTGGAGGAGGGGTGGGAATGAAGATGTTTACCAGGGCTCTCAAATCCTCTCTGTAGTCCACATGGTCTTTATTCTCTGAAGGGGCCCACATCCTCAATCTTTTTTTTTATTATTTATACATACAAGCTGGGGTGCAGGCCAGAGGCATGGGGTGGCGAGAGGGTTCACCAGAGACAGAGCAGGTAGCAAAACAGGCAGATCAGAAATACACTGCTGAGGGGAGCAGCGGGCAAGGCAGGAGAGGTCTGCCTCGCCATGTGGGATTCTCCCCGGCTGGGCGTCGAACTCGCATCACCGCTGCCGACAGCTCCACAGCGCAGCGCTTAATCGCTGCGCCACCTGGGAGGCCCACATCCTCAATCTTAATACGTGTCTACAATAATTAGACATTTCTTTCCTCCTTCCCCTCCTCCTTTGTCTCACTTCCTCTTTTTCCCTCCTCCTCTCTCACCTTCCCTCCTTCCCTCTTCTGTCTCTCTCCCTCTGCCCTCTCAAAAAAAATACAGATGGAGGGACACACCATCCGTAGTTTTTTAAAACTCCCCAGGTGTTAACAATGTGTAGTCAGTGTTGAGAACTCCCAGTAAGCCCTCCTCCTCCCCATCTGAAAGGAGAACATTCCTTTTTGTTATCATTTGATAGCTTATTTTGGGGTATGGGATTGCTAATACCATTAATTTGTATGGGAAAATATTTGAGCATATCAAATAGTAACATTCTACTTTCACATAGTGGGAAATCTGTACTGCAGAAGGTGAAGGATTAGCTTAGTGGATTTCAAGCATTAACACCTATGTGACTCCTGGCCGGCATCTTAAAAAGCAGAATCCTGAGTCCTACCATCTTGCAAATGTGACTTAGCAGGTAAGGTCCAGGAAATCTGCATTTTTAACAAGCTTCCCACATGGGACCTCTGCTCAAAATTTCACAAGGCTGCCACTGAAGTATCAGTTGTATTATAGTTCTCATCTGGTCTCCAGGTTCTCTTCTAGCCTATTCAGGATTCAGATCCTTCCAGTTATAAGATTGAGGTGCTCCTTTTATGGCCGGCACCTAGGGGCCACGCTCAATTTCTACCTGCTCACAGCCACTCTCACCAGACCATAGTTTACTTCTTCACCAGCAGGAGAAAAACTTCCTGATTTCTCCTATCTCTCTCTTCTAGCCACTTACTTTTTTTTTTTGTTTTTGCCTTCAATTCTGTCATTCTATGCAACAACAGGGAGATTTCTTCCTTAAGATTAAAAACAGAGAAACATTGCAAGCTGAGATAGATAACATTTTAGTTTATAAGTGTACATTTTAATTCATACATAAACTGTATAACTGATTTTGAATATCTTTAAAATCAAATTATATGTAAAAATAATAGCTGTATCAATATAATCCACATAGCGTATCATTCACCCCCTTAAAGTATACAACCCAATGATTCTTAGTATATTCAGAGTTGCAACGACCACTACATCAATGTAGAACATTCTCATCACCCCAAAAAGGAACTCCATACCTATTAGTAGTCACTTCTCATTTCTCTCCAAACCTCCCAACCCTAGACAACTACTGATCTACTTTCTGTTCCTGTGGATTTGCCTATCTGGATATTTCATATAATGGAATCACACACTATGTGACGCTTTGTGTCTGGCTTCCTTCACTTGGCATGTTTTCACTGTTCATCTATGTTGTAGCACAAATCAGTACTTGATTTCTTTTTATGACTGAATAATATTCCATTGCACACATACAGCACATTTTATTTATCCATTTACCCACTGATGTACACTTGAGTTGTTCCCACCTTTTGGCTATTGTGAATAATGCTGCTATGAACATCTCTGTACAAGTTTATGAACATATATTTTCATTTCCCTGGCATATACTCAAAGAAGTAGAATTGCTGAGTTATATAGTAATGCTATGTTTCTGTTTCCAGACTGTTTCCAAAGTGGATAGACTGTATTTCCACTAGCAGTTTGTGAAGGCTCTAATTTTCCAGTATCCTTGCCAACACTCGTTAATGTCTTTTGACTATTGCCATCATAATGGGTGTGAAGTGGTATCTCATTGTGGTTTTGATTTGCATTACCTTGGTAGCTGTGGATGTGGATCTTTTCATTTGTTTACTGGTCAGTGTATATTTTCTTTGGAGAAATGTCTTTTCAAATCCTTTGCACATTTTAAATCACACTACTTATTTTTTTTTTACTATTGACTTCTTTCTGTATATTCTAGATGCATACATGTATGCATCAAAATCAAATACATTATTTCCAAATATTTTTCCTATTCAGTGACATTTCCATTTCTGAATGGCATCACTTATAGCACAAAGGTTTGAAATTGATGAAGTCCAATTTGCTTTTTTCTTTCATTGCTTGTATTTTTGACTTTATACCTGGGAAAACCATAGCCTAATCTAAATTCAAGAAGATTTACACATATTTCCTTCTAAAGATTTCATGTCAGTTGCTCTTATATTTAGGTCTTTGATCTATTTTGATGTTTTAATTTTTGAATATGGTATGAGGTACAAGTTGACTTTATTATTTTTACATGTGGATAATCCAGTTGCTCAGTATCATTTGTTGAAAAGCCTATTCTTATTGAATTATCTTTGCACAATTTTTGAGAATCAATTGACTGTAAATGTGATGGTTTATTTCTGAACTCTCAATTCTATTCCATTGGCCTATATGTCTGTCTTTATGTCAGTGCTTGATTCCTGTAATCCTGTGGTGAGTTTTGAAATCTGGGACAGTGAGTCCTTCCACTTTGTTCTTTTTCAAGATTGTTTTAGATACTCTTGTCTCTTGAATTTCCAAATGAATTTTAGCTTTAGCTTATCGATATGAAAATAAGTCAGCTAGTATTTTGACAAGGATTTTATTGACTAGTAATCAATTTGGGAATTATTGACTTCTTAATATTATGGTTTCTCTTCTGAATTTATAACATCTGTCTGGTTTCCTCATTGATTATGAGTTAAATAAAATCTTTACATATGTTCTTTTTTTTCATCTATCAAAAGTCCTGATTTTACCCTGTTTTAAAAATTATCTTTTAACATCTTCAACTTAGTTAGAGCAAGCATATTTCCCCAATTTCCTAGATGGGGAAACTAACATCCCACAAGTTTATGGGACTTGCTTATAGGTTGAACAGCAATTTACCTGCAGACCTCTGGTTGAAACTTAAGTTTTCTGAGTCCCAGTCAAAGATGTTCCCATCATATGACACTTTCTTCCGCTGTTTCTTAAAAATTTTTGGTACATTTGAAAAGGTATGAACTTATATCCCTAAATCATATACAGTGCTTTAAACCAATGTTTCCTCAATAAAAAATGATACAGTTTAAAAATTTAAATGGGATAAATGATGTTGAAATAATTCTGTTAGATTTCTCCTTGGAACATTTCTCTCCTCCCCCTTTCCCGTGTCCAAACTCTTTGTAAACAGTGAGAATTTTCACTGTGCAAATCTAACATTTTTATGTTTTCAGCTATGTATTTGCTAAAGCATAATTTACCAGGTTTGAAATATGTATGTAGTATTTTGTTTCCTGGATGAAAAGATATTTGGAGAATCCAAAATACAACAAAAAGGATTTAACAGGACACAGTGTTGAAAGAAAATACCCGCGAAGCACAATTGAGGGCACAGGAAACCTTAAAGGAATGTACAATTTTGTGTGAAACAATTTTGTGTGGTGGAGAATAATCTGTGTGTATTGATATGGGTGTGAGATTTTTATGGGAGGATGTGGGAAAATGGAAGAATGCAGAATTACGTTCAAAACTCAAGCAGACAGCCACTTGTTCTGCTTTTTATATGAAGAAGATAAGTCTGTCCAGAACCATTTTCAAAAACATCCTCTTTAGAAAACAAACCTATTTTATCATTCAGATTTGTCTGTTCAAGCAAAATATTTCATTTGCTAGCGTTTACTTGCATATAGGAAACGTCTGTATAAGATTTAAGTCCCAGTAACTGTGGCTTCCGAAATTGAAACTCAATACTCACTTATTCTGAAAATTAAGCTGTGTCAAAAAAAACCCCAAAATTCAATGTAAGAGGGGAGTCCTCCAGTTTCAGCTCATATTAATAGATACAGGTTTGTATTTATAATCTATTCTAAAGGGCTTTCCATAATGCAACTATGTTATTCCTGTTTTCTCTTGTAGCTATCTAATGTAAGCCTTTACTTCTTGAAGTGTACATGTAATCCAATCCAAATCAAAACCAAGTAAAACTTTTGATACAGAGAAATTAAAAACATATGAGTTTAGCTATGTCTATCTGATCGTTGAGATATGCTTTAACTCAAGTCAATGAGTAAAAGCTGGACAGGTTTAAGATTTTTAAAGACTCTGGCTTGTTTCACATCTGTGCTTGCATAGCCTAATTAGCATGCAGTGAGTATCTGAAATGACTTTTGCTTGACTAGTCAGCATGGGGAGAGGAGCACTAACCTAGGAGTGAAGGTCTGGATTCCAGTTCTGACTCCTTCATTGATTAGTTCTGTGACCTTAGGCGAATCCCTTTACTTTATTGAATTTATCAGATCTGCATCTTTTTTTTTAAAGATTTATTTATTTATACATACAAGCTGGGGTACAGGCCAGAGGCATGGGGCGGCGAGAGGGTTCACCAGAGACAGAGTGGGGAGCAGAACAGGCAGATCAGAAATACAATGCTGAGGGGAGCAGCGAGCGAGGCAGGAGAGGTCTGCCGCACCATGTGGGATTCTCCCTGGCTGGGCGTGGAACTCGCATCGTGGGCTGCCGACAGCTCCACAGGGCAGCGCTCAACCACTGCGCCACCAGGGAGGCCCAGAGCTGCATCTTTCAAATGGAGATAATCATATCCACTAGGCCATCTCCCACGGAGGTTGTGAAAATTAAAACAGATAATGGAAGTGAAAAGATTCTAAAAAGGTGAAATGCAAGACAGCTGTAAAATATTTTTTTACTACTCAATTCATTTCTTTCAGTATTCACCAGTGAAATGTCTGCTAAAGCCTGAGGACTACAAAACTATTATAAGAGGCAAGATATAAGAAAAGGGGCAGGGTTTGATCACAACCATAATATTTACAACACACCTGCCAAAGGTTAAAAACTAAGTCAGTCTGAAAGTAGGAGATAGAACCTATATCTTTCTACTTCAAAGCATAGATGTATGTTTGTGGCTGCCTTTAGTTTCCCTAAGATCCAAACCTAAATGGAATTCAACCTTGACTTTGCCCTGTGTACCTTTATGTACAGAAATCCAGCACTTCAGAAATATTACCTTTGGGCTACTGCGTTCCTCTGTTCTACCCCATTGGAAGGACTTCTCAAATTAACCTCCACCTACCTCTGATATCAGTGTTTGCATTCTTTTAGTACTTACTACTCACTGAGTCACCCTCCACTCATTCAGTCAACATACATATGGAGCATATACATGTTCTAGACACTTTTCTATGTCCTGGAGATACACCCATGAACAAGACAGTGCCTCTGACCCCAGTTTGCATGTTATTGTACAAGATTTAAGGCCTGATTATAATTATGAAGCATGTCTTCCTAACTAAATTGTAAGCTCCTCAAGACTCCTACTCTATTCCGGAACTTACATAGGGTACCCCCCGAAAGTATGTACAAGAAACAGATGTGTTTCCTGTTTAATGATTATGAAGGACTATCACAGACATTTACCCTTAAAAGAATATACTATTATAAAAACTGCTATAAATTGGAAAAATCGGGCATTCTGTATGTTACAGATACTCCAAAATTTAAAAAAAAAAAAAGTTACTGACATCTGGGACTCTTTCCAGTGTGGAGTCATTTGCAGGCATCAGCAGGAAGCAGCTTACGTTTGCCTATTTGAGATCTTCCAGATTTAAGTTATGGAATCATGGAACTTGAAGCATGGAAATGAATAAAGTGCATAAAATGTTTGCTTTGTGGATGAAATTTTTAGAGTAATCTAGTCTACAAAAGTAAAAACTGCCTCGGGCACCCGGCCCCGGGCACTGCTTGTGGGCAGTGCAGTAGCAGTGTATAGTGGGCATGCTACCACCTGCCGCCCGTGGCCCTGCTGGGGCTCAGGCTGCAGACAGAGGCCAGCCGTGATGGGGGACAGCAGTGGCTGAGAGAGTGGTTGAGACCATGACACCCCAGGGCACGCCGCCCCTGACTCAGGGCTGCAGGGAGGAGCATGGGCCCCCCGGAACAGCTCCAGCGCTGTGGCTGCCTCCAGCTGTAGGGTAGAGGGCCCAGGAGTCCCAGGCTAATATTTGGTGCCTGGCTCATAGAATGGACTGACCAGGCATGAGCTATAAGCTGAACGGAAAATGCTTCAATCAGCATTGTAGGTGGGAGACCCTGAAAGAGGATATAAGGCAGGCAGGCGCTGGCTCTCTCAGACTTGGACACACAGGTGCTGTTCCTGACCTCCAGAGAAGTAGCAGCAGCAACCGACCTCCAAAGAAAGAAGCCGAAGAGCTCTGCAGAGGGCGGATGCTGCTCCGCCCCAGCCCAGCCCTGTCTCTGACATCAGCTGGAAGGAGCACCAAAGGCCCTAGGCCTGCTGTCTCAAAGAGCTGTTTGTTGTTGGCATGGGCCAACACTCACAAAGAGCTGTACACACGGTGTGTCTAAAACCACCACCTCATGGTGACTGGGTGACCAGCACTACTGGCCAGTGCTGGCCAGCACTGCTGATGGGTGACCGGTGCTCTGTCCACCTCACCTTTGAGAGCTGTTGACCTCTTCTGATCGTCCAGAACTGCCTCCGGTTGCTGCTCCCTCCGTGGCTGTCTCGTCTAGCGTCCAGCTTTGTCCATCCCCACCTTCAGACTTGCTGGGGGGTCCTCCCAGTGCCTGTGAGCATCTCCCACTGTGGTGAGTTGCAGCCTGACCTACTGCTTGCTGGCCTGCCACAGGTCCAGGCCCTCATTGCTGGGACAGTGCCGTCTTGAACAAGCAACTTTTTGTTTGGGACTTTTGGACACCTGTGGACACTACCTAGGTGCGCTAGCTGGCCGGCTGTGACCTTAGTAACTTCCCTTTTCCCCAATCTCCTGTTTGTTAAATAAACCCCACTGTTGTTCCCTGAACCTGAGTGGTCTTGTAATTGTGTGCACAGGTGAAGAACCCCACAGTGACCTGTCCTCTATCAGGCACTGTTCTTTGCGCCTATAGCCCAGCTATAGCCCCGCTGAAGCACACTGTTTCACGGGCAGGGACAGTGGTTTGCTTTCTATTACCCAACTCTTTACTGTTAGAGCAGGAGTGCCTTTGGCAAGGCTCTTTTCCATTATTCCTTGCTCTATTGCAGGGGTTGGCTAATGATTTCTGTCATGGGCCATGCTTTTAGACTCTAGACTGAAACATCAGCTCTTCTCTGGGTCTATTACGAGCCGTGCATATTTCAGACTTGCTGGGAGAGAGGAGGAATAGGGAAAGAAGGGGGATTGGGGGGAGAGATGGGGGTGGGGCTATTGGTTTTTGTGAAGAACCCTGGCTAACATAGACCATATAATAAATACATTGAACTCTGTGATGCCACATGGTCTCTGTTACACATTTTGGTTCACTTTTTAAATATATAGTTTGTTGACCCTGTTCTATTGTATTGTGAGTAGTGGAAAATCAAGTTATTTATGTTCCAAGGGGAGGCTTACAAACTCTGATCACCCTTAATTCTTTTAAATTCTGTTTCACTCTGATTTTATTTCCTTTATATCCCACTAGCTCTTGACTTTTGTGTGAAGATTTCCAGGGTCTGTATTTTTGTATTTATGCTGTATGTGTTACATACACAAACCACACCATTCTGTTCTGCTTCAGACTTAGGACTTGACAAGGGCAAGGGCAGTATGGAACAGATGCTGTCATCCTTGAAAGCTACATTCAGCTGGGGGTGAGGAGGATGGGAGTATATTGATTTAAATAGATATTTTTTGTGTGTGTCAGCAAAGTCCCTGTGGAGTAGCCAAACGCCATGCCATGAAGTGAACTGAGCCACAGTCAGGACTGTTAAGCCAAGTGGGGGAGGCTGGGAATTTTTTAGCCCACTCAGTAAAAGCTATTCTCTCTGGAGTCTGAGAAGAAGTCTCAGAAGTCTGGACTATCAGAAGAAAATCTAAAAGGAAAGTGGCTATATAAAGTAATCTCTGTGAGGGGGCTACCCTATAAATATTCACTTATTTTTACATCCCGAATTCACCCCGATTCACCCCAAATTCTTGCTACCACCAACTTCCACGTGGTGCTAAACCTGTAACCAACAAACTCTTCAGCAGCCAACATAACAGCAGAGGCGTACTCAGGACCCCATTCCAGACAGGAAGATTATGGTTGGGCTTGAGATAGCAGTATGGATATTAACTATCATTACAAATAGACTTGAATTAAAACCAGCCCCAACTGTGTTTCCTCTGGATTAACTATAGTAATCCATCTCATTGGTAATCAACTTCCACACCCCTTTCACTCTGCTGCCTTCTTCAGGGCCGCAGGCCAAATGACAGTTCCAGCCTGGAAATGAATGCCATTCATCAATCCCAGAAGCCTCTTTCAAGACCCTAAGGAAGACGATGCCTATTCTCAACCCTGAGCCCACCAAGCCAGAGAAACTATCAGTATCACTTGATCACGCTTTTTACAGTGGCAAAAGTGTTGAACTAAAGTAGGGAAAGAGTCCTACTTGGTACTTCTTAATTATTAGTTGGCAGATCTGAGAAGCGACTGCTCTCTTGAACTAAATCCTCACTTGTGCATTCTTATTCACCGCTCAGCCTACATGAACTCACAAAGCCATCCCGGGAAACAGATAGCCCAATATAATCAGGGCTGATTATCCACTAGGTACAGTAGAGTGGGCACAGTGGCAAGGGCCTATGATATTTTAATAGACCCACGAAAATGATTTAAATTCTCCTAAAACCAGAGAAAAACCTTTTAGTTTGAAGAAAGCAGTTACGTATACGACATTAATATATTCTTCTTCCTACCCACACAGTGGTAATTATTATCATGTTTTAGTAGAGGAAGGGGCCCACAAAGTCTTAATGCATCCAGAAGTACATCAATGTTCCTGAAAATTCCAAATCTAAAGGGCAGGGATAGCCTACTAGAGAATTCCCACTTCTTTTAACCAGGGGAGTCCCTGGGAAAGCACAAATATCAATTCCCAGCAGGCGACAGGCCAAACATGTGAAACTCCAAGCAAGGCAAGACTCCATCCTCTTTGCAAATAGCAAGAGGAAGTTCACCTATCAACTGTGCTATTAAATAAACTGTGGAGGCAAAGACTGCCAGAGGGAAGCTTTTTATCAAGGGTATAATGTCTCTGGTGAGTAAGACCAGAAATGTCCTGACATATAAATATTTATATACGACTTCATCAGATGAGACAGCCAATACTTAAAAGAAACAGGGGCACAGGCGTGCATACGCAGACACAAAGAGACACCAGGAGGTACTGGTTTCTGGCCCAAAATCTGTTTTAAGGGATATTATCATGCTGGGCAAGCCATTCAGACTCCTAGGGTCCGCCAAATTATTGCCGGCTGGAAAAGCATGGACTTGGTGCAGTAGAAAGTGTGCTGCCTACTTAAATAGCAAGCACTTCTTAAGGCAGTTAAGTCAAATTAGTAAATCTGTCTCTGATTCCTCCAGTGAGGTGCTGCAATATGGAGAGGTGGAAGGAGCACTGGTTTATATGCGGCTGAGTCTACTGCGAAGGTTCCAAACCTGACAGCGAAATTGATGTTGCTTCCCCTTTACCACTGTGGTTAGAAAAGTCAAACTTTAAGGCCTCCCTGGTGGCACAGCGATTGAGAGCTGTGCTGTGGAGCTGTCGGCAGCGCACGATGCGTGTTCGACGCCCAGCCGGGGAGAACCCCACATAGTGCAGCAGACCTCTCCTGCCTCGCCCCCTGCTCCCCTCAGCAGTGTATTTCTGATCTGCCTGTTCTGCTCCCCACTCTGTCTCTGGTGAACCCTCTCGCTGCCCCACGCCTCTGGCCTGTACCCCAGCTTGTATGTATAAATAAATAAATCTTTAAAAAAAAAGTCAAACTCTAAAGCCCAGAGACCAAAAGGATTCATCTATTCTCTTACAACTGTGGGAGACCCGTAAACCATCTTCTAGAAAAATGTCCCCTTCTGATCAGTTTCCCCTTTCCCCGCTAGAGTCAGCTGTACCCTGACCATGGTGAATAGGTGTTACCTTTGTCATGACAGTCACTACTCTACCTACAAAGATCTGCTTGGCCCAGTTTATCACTCTGGTCAAAATTAATGGTGTCTGTTTTCTTTCCATTTGCTTATTCATTTGGGCCTCAAAGGGTTTTTTTTTTCTTTTCAAGGTTCTTTAATTAAAATGCAGATAAATAGCTGAGGCAGAGGCCAATGATTCCCAAAGTGCATTTTACCATAAGGTCATAGTTGTTTTTTTTTTTTTTTTGAGTCACACTGGATTAAACAAAATGAAGCATGTTTCTTGACAGGGTTCCTTAGAGTCTTTTTCCAACAAGGAAATATACTATGGAATGTTGTTAAACATATTTGACCAAAGAATATTTGGTTGGATCAGTATTACATCTAACACAATTTGGGAGATGTGCTCTAACCTGACAGGAGCTAACATTATAGGTGAGGACTGATTTGACTGAAACTTATCAACTAAATCTGTGAGCTATCAAATCTCTGAAAACCAGATCCAAAAAAAAGGCTGATTTATCTGTGGCTACAAGTTACAAGAGCATGCACAATTGGACAGAGGATTAGCTGTGCATTAAAATGTATACATACCATAAGTTATGTGGGAAGGGCATTTTAGCAAGTACGTAAAACCCAAGACCTCGCAGAGAGTAAGGCGCTAGCAAAATGAAACACTGGACGGGCAACTTATGATAGATCTGGAGCACGGGGAGCTGCCAAGAAACACCCACTTCCATTCCTGACTCAGTTCTGACTCCATCTGCCTAGTTGCCTCTGTGGGTCTGAGCCAGCCCCCTGCCCTCCTAGCTACTGGAGAATTTTGTCTCTTTTCCCAGTAATGACTATTCCATCACCTGGATTTGACTGGCTTAATATCCTGTATCTCCATCTGGAACAGACCTTATCTGACACATTTGACATAGATGTACATTTCTGCCTCAAAACTATTCTTTTAGCCTTCTGGACATTTTTATTTAGTTCTTCGTGATTCTCTCCAACAATTCCTGGGCTCCCCCTCCTCTCTGTCCCTTTAATGCAAATATCCCCTATGTCTTTTCCTGGAACAATTTCTCAAATGCAACTTCGTGAGCTCATTTACTTGCCTGATTTTAACTACCATTTGGAGATTACTCCTAAATTTGTATGTCGAGCGCAGAACTCTCTGCTGAGTTCCAGATCCATATATATCACTATGTTTTGGAGCCACTTAGATACAGCAAGAACACCAAGTTCAATATATCTAAACTCTGCTTCTTGTCCTGCATTTCTCTACCTCAGTAAATGGCCCTACCATCCACTTCAGCACCTACCATATACCTCAGCATCACCTGAATTCTTCCCCTCCCTCACTTATGGTAGGCAAACTACTAAGAATAACCATTGTCCCTGTATAAGCTCCTCCCCTTGAGCATGGTGGGAGCCTGTAAATATGATCTATCGTTCCCATGATTTTACTGTTACAAGGCAAGGGGATTTTTCAGATATAATTAAGGTTAATGATCAGTTGACTTTGGATTAATCAAGGTGAGATTGTCCAGGTGGGAGCAATCTGAGCACACATGCCCTTTAAAGCAGGCAGTTTACCCTCACTAGTGGCAGAGGGGGAGTTAGAGATTCTAAGCATGAGAAGGATTTGATGTACATTGCTGACTTGAAGGTAGAGTCATTTGAGAAGCAAGTGGGTAGCCTCCAGAAGCTGAAAAAAGCTCCCAGCTGACAATCAACAAGGAAATAGGGACTTTAGACCTTAGGTCCAAAGAACTGCATTCTGGCAAAAATATCAATGAAGCTAAAACAGGGTTCATCCCAAGAACCTCCAGCTAAGAATCTAGCCCATCTGACACCTTGACTTCAGATTTAGAGAGACCCTATACAGAGTGCCCAGAAAACCTGATTTTAAGATGCTCCATTGGGGGTAATTTATTTTACAGCAATAGAGAGTTAATATAGCCCCAAATTAAACAGATCACTAAGTGCTCCACTTCCTCCCTCCCAAATATTTCTTGGACCTGTTTTCTCCTTTTCTGTATTCACTACCCCTGCCTGGATTTAGATCCTACTATTCTCTTTCCTTTACTAGCACACAGCCTCCTACCTGGTCTCCCTGCTGGCTTTGTCTTCCTTTAATCCAAAGCAAAAGAGTGACTTTCCCTAGTTGCAAATCTTATCATGTTGCTCCTCTGCTTAAAATCCTTCAACGGCTTCTATGCCTACCGCATAAAATCCGAGATCCTTAATATAGTTTACAAGGTTGTTCCTGAATCTTAGCCTTGAATTTCTCTCAGCTCCTCTTCTTCCATGTCTGCCTTGCACTTTTTCCTGTATTACAGAATTTCTCAACCATAGCACTACAGACATTTTGCATCAGATAGTTCTTTGTTGTGAAGGTGTTCTGGGAATGATGTTTTAGCAGCATGCCTGGTCCTTTCAACTAGATGTTAGTAACATCCCATCCCCAGTCATGACAGACAAAAATGTCCCTAGATATTGCTAAAGCCCTCTGAGGGGCAAGATCTCCCTGGTTGAAGCCCACTGGGATAATAATACAAAATTGCAGTGGCTTCCTAAACCCAAGCAGTTTTTTCTTAGGAGCCAATATCACAAGACCTGAAGAGGGTAGAGTAGGCAGCATTAAGAATGAAAATTTTCTACCTCTAGGAAAGATCCACAGATTGGGATTCTGAAAGTCCCTTTTGGTGTGCCTTTTTAAAATTAAGGAACTTTGGGTCGAGTCTGTGGCTCAGTATTGCAAGTTTCTTCTGCTTAGAAAGCACCTTTGATTCTGAAGAGTAAGAGGGGCAGGATGGGACTAAGACAAATAGAAGGAAATGGATTCTTCATATTTGTTTTAGCTTTAAGAAAAATGTTGAAAGAAACTTTGCATTTCCTTCTATATTGTTTAGGCAAGAACTCCAGGCCAAATCTATATACAGAAAGAGTGTGAATATTTTTTAATTTGGAGCAGCCCGTGGGGTACATGTTTTAGGAACATAGGCTTGGTGGTTATGGGAAGGAGAACCTCCAACACTCAGCAAATCTATTGCCAGGTATATGCTCAAAAGAAAAGAAAACACATGTTTATAATACATTTTACAAACATGTTAATGGCAGCATGTAAATTATAGCCAAAAGATGAGAACAACTCAAATGTCAGTCAACCAAGGAATGGATAAATAAAATGTGGTACATCCTTACAAAGTAATATTATTTATCTGTAAAAAAGAATAAAGTCTAGATGCATGCTACAATGTGTATACTATACAACATTATACTAAGTGAAATCTGAAAACAGTATACTAAATGAAAGAATCCAGTAAAAAAGAGAACTACGTACTGTGTGGTTCACTTTTACGAAATGTCTAGTAAAGGCATAATCTGTAGCTAATGAAAGTGGATTAGTGGTTGCTTAGGGCTAGGGGCAACAGGAGATTGATTGGGGGTAGAGGAAGGCCTTATAGCTGAAATTTATGGAATTTCTTTTTCTACTAATGAAAATGTTTTAAAATGGACTGTGGTGAAGGTTTCACATACCTGTGAATATACTAAAAATCATTGAATTGTACATTTTAAATGAGTGAAGTATATGGTACATGAATCATAACTCAAGCTTTTACCAAAAAGGGTAACCCAAATAATTCTGGGTATCTCCCTAGGTATCCCCCAGTCATGCTTACCATCACCTTTATGGGACAGGACATAGGACAAGCAAGTATGGATGGGTCTGAGTGCGAACTCCAAGAGTACAGAGCATGGGGGTAGTGCCAATAAAAAATAATTCCTTTTAAACTCTCTTATCAAGCTCTCTTGGTTTTTGTTCCTACTTAACTAGGCTTAGTCAACCTACTGATGTAGGCTTGAGGTAAGCTCCTACTGTTCCAGAGCATCTATATAGACGTTTCTGTGCTATTTTAGTTCACACCCACAGTTCTTAGAGAAGTTTTAGAAACCTTCAGAGCATTTAGCTGTTAACTTTTGATGGCACCCCTGGATATGAGGCATGAGGCACTGATGCAAAATTACTCCACGGGTACGAGGAATGGGCCACTGTTATTTCTAAGTGTCAGATTAAATCCAACTTTTAAACCCCCTGCTTTGTCTTTTCAACAAATGTTGCTAGAAAAATTGGATATCCATGCTCCAAAAAGAAAAGTACCCCACGAAAACCTTGATCCCTAATGCACACCATACACAAAAATTAATTCAAAGTAGAGTAGATACCTAAATGTAAAAGGTAAAACTTTAAAAATTCTAGAAGAAAACATGGGAAAATTTTTTGGGAACCTTGAGTTAGGTAAAGAATTCTTAGATATGCTATCAACACATTATGCATAAAAGAAAAATTTATAAATTGTATTTAATAAAAATAAAAACATTTGCTCTTAAAAAATTAAGGTGGGATTTAAATATATGAAAACATATTCCACATGCTGGGGGAAAATGTTTGACAATCAAATATGTGACAAATTTTTATATCCAGAATATATAAAAAACTTTTATAACTCAATAAGAAAACAACACAATTTTTTAAATGGGAAAAGATCTAAAAGATAATTTCCAAAAGAAGATATGTGATTGTCCAGTAAGTGTGCAAAAATATGTTCCATATCATCAGTCAGTGTGGAAATGCAAGTCACACTGTGAGTTGCCACTTCATACCCACTAAGGTGACCAATAAAAAGATAAGCAACAACAAATGTTGGCAAAGATGTAGAGAAATTGGAACCCTCATACATTGCTGGTAGGAAAGTGAAATGGTATTGCCACTTTAGAAAACACTTTGTCAGTTTCCTAAAATTTTAAACATACAAATACTATAAAACACAGGTATTTATACCCAAGGTAAACAGTGACATATAATCACATAAAAATCCATACATGAATGTTCCTGTCAGCATCATTTACAATAGCCAAAAATTGGAAACAACCTAAATATCCATCAACCAATTAATGGATAAATAAAATGTGGTACATCCACACACTAGAATATTATTCAGCCATAAAAAGTAATGAAGTACAATACTAATGTGCTACAATATGATGAAATTTGAGCCTTTAACATTATGCTAAGAAAATAAGCCAGACAAATTGAATGCTCCATTTATATTAAATGTCTGGAATGGGCAAATCTGTAGAAACAAAGAGTAGATAAGTGATTATCTGGAGACAGTGATTGGGAGATTGGAACATGACATCTAAAAGGATACAGAGTTTCTTTTTGTGGTGATGGAAATGCTGTAAAATCAATCGTGGGGATAGATGCACAAACTTTTGTATATGCAAAAAGGCATTGAATTTTACACTTAATATAGGTGAATTATATGGTATGGGGATTATATATCGATAAATTTATTTTAAAAACTGTATTTGGAGGTAAAGTTTTTCTGCCACTTTGAGAGAATGACAATAATGAGAAAGATGAAGAGCTAACGACATGAGGTTAGTTACTTCAGTGGTTGGTAATGGAAGAATCTACATCCCTAGATCAATTCCCACATAATAATCCTCTTCAGCTTACTCAATACCAATGCATTTCATTCTAATATTAGCTACTATTGGCAATGATCCCTCCCAGCTCTGAAAATAGCACCACTGTTGTGGAGACGCCTTAATAATGGCACTGTCAAACGCTTGTCACAATTTTAGCAGACTGGCTTTTATCTTGCTTTGCTTTGTGATTCTTCCACCCCCTACTCTTCATACCATCACACTGGGAAGAAAAGGAGGTCAAATCAAAATTACAAGTTTGAAAATACTTGTTGGTCATGTCATCACGGGTGGCAAAGAAAGATCTAAATATAAAACTGGTACAAATACCATTTAGAGCCCATCCCAGAAAATAACATATCCCCCAAATTGAGCACAGCATCATATTGGAGATCCCAGGAGCATGGAGAGGGAGAGAGCATTAAGACTAGTGACTTGGTGAAAAAGTATTTAGACAAAACCATCACTGTGAGATGAACACTGTTATCATAAAGCTAGAAGTCGTCTTAAAGGTCATGTACTTGGAAACAACCTTAACAACCTAAATATCCTGGAAAAGAGATGTCATTGGCTTCATATCAAATGGTAATGGAGAACAGAATGAAGACCAGAACTTGGGTCTCTAAATTCCAGTCTAGGGCTCTTTACATATAGTAAATGTTAGATATTGACAGACTAGTCAGTATGAGAGGCTGGAATTCAAAACCACAGCTTTTGATTGAAATGATCAGGCCCTACCTCTATCACTACTCAGCTCTAAGAGGGCAAATGACTGAAGAAATAATCAATCACCAGGTTACATTTGTTTTTTTCTTTCCAGAAGGACAGTATATTTGATATTTGGCCACTTCCATCACAAGTCGTCTTTGGGGGGGAGGGGGGGAGGAAGGAGCCGGAGGGAGGGAAGGGAAAGGGCACAAAATGGAATAGAAAAGAACACAAGGGACCATGGAGATGGATCACGGGTGAATTGGTGGTGGGCTACCCAAGGGGAATGCAAAATGTAAAAGACATAAATAACAATAAAAATATATATTATAAAAATAAATAAATAAATAAATAAATACAAAAAAAAATAAAGTGCAAAATCTACCACAGGGAGGGGCAGATATCTTGAAGTGTACACTCCCTATGGCAAGGTCCTTGGCAAACTTTGCCCTTTCACAGACCCCAGCCAGGCTTACCATCCTCTCAAAGCTTATTTCCAGGTATCAAGTCTGTGGAAGGTTGGGAGGTGGAAGGGAAATTTGGCAATACAAACATTACCTTTCCAGCCTTGATTTTCTCAAGTGAAGGTCAATGATAAATGACCTCCCTCTAGGGGCATAATTTATGGCCACGTGGCCTTTTCTATTGAGCACCAAAATTGACTGACAGGGTCATAGCATTAGGAGGAGAGAGGGGTTGTCTCTGGGGGATCTGGAAGCCAGGGAGTATAAGTAAGACCAGATGTGACTGGAGGGGCTGAGACCAATGAGATGAGAAACAGTAGCTATAAAGGCAAAAGAAAGACACGTCCACCTTGGAAAATGCACTCAACATTTCTGAGGTTAAATATAACCTGTATTCCTGTGTTTTCCTGTAATTTCCTTTGTGCTTACAATACCCAGTTACTTGGTGTAGCAAGATAGAAGGGGCACGTCTTTCCTAGAATACTAAGCAGTCATTCAAACACCCATCGTGCTTGAGTTTTCCTATTCCACTATCTTACGGTTCAAAACATTTCTTAAAATTCCTGTTCTGGCTTCCAGGACTACAGTTAATCTTGAAATCATCTAAAACATCTCTGTTACTCTGAGATCTAGAATTCCTGGTACAAGTAGTTGGCATTAGAAAGATTCAGACAGAAACATGAAATAGATTCAATTGAAAATTAGCCCAATAAAGTTTACACAAATACTAAAGGCCATACTTATCCCCTAGACATGTACCTTGAGGCAATAGTGAATCTTTGATTGCAGAGATCCTGGATGTGGACAAAATTGAGACTAGAGATGCCAATAAGTGTAGCATGAAAATGGATGGTGTAAGGACCAGCTGTACCCTATGTAAGATGCCAAAAAGCAAGAAGTCTATTATTAAAGCTCTGCATCTCAATCAGAAGCACCAGGCTCTGTGTTTTATAGAAATGAATTTAAGGCTAGATCATGTATCTTTTGAACAACTACTTTCAAATGAGCCAGAAATCTGGGTTCCGGTATTTAAGTATTTATACATCCAAGACCTTTAGGCATAAAGATCAATGTGTGACTTGATTATGGAAATTGATAACTAGATAATTTTGTCAACATACCACACCCACTCCAGCTGCCGAGGAATCAAAAGAACAACCTCACCTGAGAGTGAAATAATACATATCATCATCCAACCCTTCATCATGCTTTCTTTTACCTCCTGAAAATATGGCCCATGGGAGTAGGCAGGGTCCTACAAATGGCTTCTTACTCCATGAACTGTTCCTTATTGAGGTGAGGAATAAACTGGAACCCCTTCCTACTAGTGATGTTTAGTTTCCCTGACTACACAGAAAAAAAAGGGACAAGAGATCAGGAAACCAGTCTACTATACTGCCACGACATAAGCCCTAAAAGGATCAAGGCCTTCAAAAGCATATCCAAGTGTAATAAAGAGAAATAGATAAGAGCCATGTCTGCAGATTTCTAGTCAATCAGCGTAAGCCAATCAGCCAAATGGCATACAACACAAGAACAGAAGCAACGATAATTTGGTGATAATCAACTGAGCTATTCTAACGGATCATTATTTAAACAAGGCAGGGGGGGGGGAACTACTTGATTTGGTTTACTTGGGACCCAGTTAAAGTGAGACTGAAACCAAGTGATGGACTTAATTTCATGATTAAAATTTTCCACAACAAATGGCCTTGACCATATTTTTCCATTCCAATTTAGTGCCACATTTACACAAATGCAGGCATGGCGTCTCATCCAAGCAAGTCAAGTCATTATCATACATGTGCCTTCAGCCTGCCTGCACAGAGGAAGATCATATTCCCAAGTAGCAGAGTCCCCACCAGTATAATCAAAGTGACTGGCAGGTGTTAACACTAGAGCTGTCATCACTAAAATTGGGAAATGCACTGGGCTCCAAAATGTTGAGTTTGGCACCAATTTTCAGCATGATCAGTACCTATTTTGTGATTAGTAGTTTTATCCATGCAACTCCCAATTTTGTTATTTAATATACTTGCTGTAACCACATAACAATGTTTGATTTATGGATTACTCATGCATACCAATCTTACTATTGAGGTTAGGGTAGTTAGAGCCTAATCATTCAGCATCTTCTGGAAACAGCATTTTCTAGTATGCCTTGCAGATTGTACATACATATCATCAGATTATAATAATCTGCAGCACTGGACTATATACATATATAGTAGTCTATAAAATATGTATACACATATGTACACATAATCCACAGGCATGTATATCATATATATATATAATTTATAAAATTCTCTGTAGTTAAATAAGTTTGGGAAATCCTGGGTCTAAGTTGAATGGGTTTGCTTTCTGTGGAACATCTTAACATTTAATGTGCCAATAGGCACTGTGACTCACTAAGAAAGGTGTATAATTTGCAGCATTTCACAACATATTTGATCACAGAAGCCTTATATGAAAAACTTTTGGGATCAGTGAAATAGGGACATTTCTTAGAATAGACTTTGGGAAATATTGCTTTAAAAATCTCTCCGTGATAACTTCCAAGTAATGGGTAGGAGGTGCCTGATGCATGTGTCTGGGAACCCCTCTCTCTTCTGAGACACCTAAGGATAGTGTCTGGGACATTGAAAGAAGAGGGCTTCTCAGAATATCCACCTGGGCCATATGAGAATGTCTTTGTCAGTTCATTCAATTGACCAACATTTCTAAAACATCCACGATGTACTGGGAGCTGAACATTCACGACAAAACAAATGCTAAGATTACTTTAACTTGATGGAAACAGGTTTTAGAAGATAACTGGACATTTGACCAGATCTTTAAAAGATAATCCCCAAGGGCCTCCCTGTTGGCACAATGGGTTAAGTCTCAGCACTATGAAGCTATCCAGAGCCACTGCAGCACGAGTTCGATTCCCGGCCAGGGAGCTGACCCACATGACACAGCAGACCTCTCCTGTCTCGCCCGCTGCTCCTCTCAGCAGTGTATTTCAGTCCATCTGCCTATTCTGCTCCCCACTCTGTCTCTGGTGAATCCTCTCACCACCACCCCCACACACACCTCTGGCCTACACCCCAGTTCTTGTATGCATAAATAAATAAATCTTAAAAAAAAAGATAATGCCCAAGGGTCAGAGTAGGCAGAGGGCGAGACATTAAAGAGATGGAGCAGTGTATTCAGAGGCACAGATGCCTGAGAAGGCAGTACCCTGTTGCCTTGAGCACTATTCCCTGATGCTTCTGAATCCCTGGCATTATCATGCCATAGCATACACTGGCATCTCATACTATATTCACCAAAGAAATGGGAACCAGTGCTTAAAAGAGTTGGACAGATATTGCTGTAGAATACAAATCTGCCCCTCACTGGAATGGAACTTGCTCATCAAGGAGGTGTAGGTGTCCCTTTATTTATTACTAAGTGAAATCACAAAATGCAAATTATGTTATATCTGCATGAAATTCATGCTAAGAATGATGGAGGTAAAGTAGGGGAAAGGGAGCTAACATTTACTAATATCATTGTAAATTATCTGGCAACTTATATATGTTATCTCATTTAATGATGATTTGTATGAATACATATTTAGGTCATGTGTTTAATTTACAGAGCACTTGCACCTTCATGATTTCATTTGATTTCCATGAGAACCCTGCTGGCATGGGTAGGGCAGGTCGCATTAACGCGTTTGTACAGATAAGTGTGAGGTTCAGAGTAGTAAAGCAATTAGCCCAAAATCACAAAATAATTGGCAATATCAATGCTAGAAATTAGGTCTCCTGAATCCCATTGTTATGGCCTTGATTTATTTCTGCCCTATATCACTTCAAGAAGCTTCAGGTATAAGAAGCAGACTTGCATCCCATATAAGGAAAATCTCTCTAAGACTTACAACCATCGAACAATGGAAGTGGCTGTCTTATGAAATGGCTGTAGAGGATATTCTTGTCTTGGGTGGGAGATTAAATGGCATGGCTTTTAAGTTCACACTCAACTCCAAGACGTAATGCCTAAGTTTTCTTTCCCTAAAGATGAGGTTTCCAGCAATTAAACCTATTCCAGGGCAACTCCTTTTTATTATATACCTAGCCTTCAAAAAGGAGATATATTTTGGAGGAATGCTTAGGACCTGGAACTTCCCCCAACATCTCAGGTGAACCCTTTGCTTCGATACACCAGACACAAATCACACACAACCACTGCCTCTATTTTTCTCGCAGATTACAAGATGATGGGGAATGAATTGTAAGCACACATTATTTGTCAAAATTGCCAAGTATACAAGTTTGCATTTTCCCAGAAACTTAAAATCTTGTAACACATAGTATGTCTCAGAAATTATGGAAGGAGCCACAGTTCTGCAATTGAGCACTCACTAGTCATTGTGATGTATAGTGAATCCTTTTTAAAAATATCTCCATAGTTGCTCAACATCAAAGGTATTTTAAGAGGTAGAAAATATGGACTGATAATAACCCACACTTGTCTTCTCTTAGGAGAGACCAAGATTCTCTTTAGAGCCAACAGAACCAGTCACTGTTCCAATTCCCTTGGAACATTTTTTTTTTGTCGTATATTTACAGCCCCCTATACTCGAGAGAATGGTGCATCTGTCTGATGGAGATGGCTGGCTGCATTCTTTTCCAGATATTAATATAGGTGGCACTTTAGTACCATAGCCAATGACATTAAGAACCTGATCTGGAGGAGAACAGATGGCAGCATCTTTCTTAGGCTAATTTTAGGATCCTGAAATAGTCCCTTTTTCACACAAATCATCAGAGGAACCAAATTAAGACAACTATAGCACTTCGAAAAGGGAGAGAGAGGAAACATGTTCTAGTATGAGGCAAAGACAAAGGACCAGAGACTTCAGTTCTCCCCCACATCTGACTCCTTTCACAGAATGTGAGGGTCCCTTCAACCTCTTTTCACCAGAATGAATGCTGAATAGAAACATGAAGGTATTTAAGATAAAATGAGCAGCAAATCTCATTTCCAAGCAAATGCATTGAACACTCAAGGTTGCATCATATAGTGGCCAAATTCATATTCATAAAAATATGTAGGACCTAGGTTCTAGCACCTTTTCTTAGCAAAGAAGGAACCTGAGGCTAAGTGACCGTTATATTTAAGCAAATTGAAAGTCAAAGCCTCCAATTATTGGTCCATTGCCTTGTCCACTGAAAAGACTTTCCTTCCAAATGGGACATGTAATGTCATGTAGGGATGATAAAAGGTAGAAGAGTCCTGCACCCAGAACTGATGCCTGCAGTATTAAGAGGTCATTCAAAGACTGAGAACCAACAAGAATGATACAGTGGAGGGAAAAGTTACCTACCTGTTTTCCATCCAGTGTGTAGAGTTTTTTGACAACCCCGGTCTCTAGTTTGATGGCTTCAGTGATGTCAGTGAGGACTTGCTCAAAAGAGTGGGCCGTCTTCTTGTTCAGGAGCACACGCACAGCCTTCCGAGGCTTCACCCCACTGCGGATGATGGTCACCAGCTTGGGGCGCACGAAGTCCTTGTTCTCCCTGGCCTGAGCACTGTTGCTGCTAGCCAGGGACTGCGGAGCTTTCATATTGGCAGATGTCTTCACATTGACAGACCAGTTGGGATTAACATTCTTGGTGTACTCCACCTTTTTAAAGAAGTTATCTGAGGAGCAAACATAGCTCTCCCCTAAGGGAAGAAATAAGAGGTGATTAGTTTAATAGCAGATACATGGAGTATCTAAGGTAGCTAATACATGCTGCCCTTGGAGTAGCACTTTTGGCAAAATGGTGGTAATAGCCATCCTTAGGTATAATTCCTAATTAGGGTCTCTAACAACTTGGCTCATTTAAATTCAAGAGCAAATGATCAGCAACACATCTTGATCATGACATATCTAGTTGGAAATCCTAAGGGTCATAAGTAGAATCTACCAAGTGGGACAAGTGCAGTTCTCAAGCTTGATATGGTTTTATTGGAATTAAAATATTTATGTTGGCTTCAAGGATGTTTTTTAACATGGAAAGGCATTACTGGTGTGTTTGTAACACATCTGTTTCTTAATGTTCCTGGCCTGTCTCTAGCTCCATTCTATTGTTATATTATGTAACCAAGGACAACTTTAAAATTAATACATTTTCATTCCAAGTTAAAGGGACACAAGGAACTTTGCATATTGCACATGCAGTACATACTTGCCAATAAGCTAGATTGTCTTTTGCACAGAGTGTATATCTATGCAGTGGAATATTGAGATGTGGACTCTGTGTGTGTGTGTGTGTGTGTGTGTGTGTGTGTCAAAGTTCTTTTTCAGACAATTGTATGTATACATAGTTACACTTTTATATGTGTATGTACACATTCAAAACACACACACACACACACACACACACACACACACACACACACCATTCCTTGTGTTTGCAAGTCCAGCTCTTACACCTGAGAAATATTCTCCATTGTTTCCACCACCGACTCCCCCGTCTTTCCACCTCCCCGAATTCTGCACACCACATCTGCATGTTCGGTCTGTCTTTCCCAGTGCTCACCCTTGGTTGCCACAAGTAATGAGGTGGAGATGTGAGAATATATTATACAGCCTGATTTATGGATTGGAGGGATCTAGTGCAATTTTCACATTTACCATGGGCTAGAGGAAATGACTAATACAGTGGAAGAAACCAAGGAGCCAGAGGCCTGAGGAGGGGATTAGACACCTGAGACTGGAAGCTGGATCAAAGAGGAAGAGGTAGGCTAAGCCTGGGGGGGACAGTATTGGAAAAGGTTGAATTTGTTGAGTAAAACACATTAGCCTCAAGGTATATAGAAGTTCACCTAGAGGTCGAGCTGCAGAAAACCACTATGATTAAATCAGGCTTAACTCATCAGTAATAACTCTAAATAAATAAATAAACAAACCCTAGCCAGTGCAAAGAAAGCATTAAACATAATTATAGTCTGATGACTCTTCTTCCTTCAGTCTCAGCAGGAGAACCGCACAGAGACATTCAGAAACACTGGGCCGATAATTCACTCCCTTTGCAAATATTGATTGCTTTGCTGTAGCACCAAATCCTTTAAGTCAAGTTAATTAATAAATTTCTCAGTTAGTGCCGAGAGAAGATTCAGTCAGATTCTCTAGGGCACCTCTGAGGACAGTGTGTGTGTGTGTGTGTGTGTGTGTGTGTGTGTGTGTGTAAAGGTAGACTAAGTGGCGTCCAGTGTGTGTGTGTGTGTGTGTGTGTGTGTGTGTGTGTGTAAAGGTAGACTAAGTGGCGTCCAGTGTATGCAAAGTGGCTTTCAAACCTGCTCTGAGTTTCAGAAGCTGCTGGTGTTCTGTCTTGACGGAAGGACCAAGGGATGGTTTGTAGGCCAGCAGAGGCACCCTCTCCCCATTTGGTGAGCACAAGACACCTGGATGGGACTGTCAGAGGCTGCAGCCAAAAGAAGGCCTCATTTCTCTGGCTCTTTTTGGCCAATCCAACCCAAGTGATTAGAAGCTTGGGTCTCTCATTTGTAATTTAAAAGGTGAAGGGGCCATGTCAGTTCTCCCATATAGTCACAGCTAATGTCCCCCACACCCTAGAAACGGCCTTTGACCTTAATATCCCACCAAATTAGCATCCACCTTCCGAGAGCTCACTGCCTTTGAGTCAGATGTTTTCCATAGCTTGTCATGTACTCTGAAATTGTCAGACAACTGGTGTTGTGGAAATGTGTGAGGTTATATATTTATGATTTCACTCATCCAGTCTCCTCTAGAGAGTCAGCTGTGCAACCCTATTAGGACTCTGGACTTTTTTTGCTCCCATCTTTTAAACCTCTTAAGCCTCTGAACTATGAGTATGATTAACCATCCTCAGATGAAAATGAACATGATGGCAGACAGCTATAGTATCAGGTGGCACCCAAGAAAACTTTCCAGAGGACCTAGCCCTCAGCCAAATCTATGTTGAGCACCTTCCGAAAGTTGATTTTAGTCTCTTCACCCTCTAAATTTGGCCTCAATATAGAACAGTGGAAAAAGAGCAGCTGATGTGATGTCATTCAGAATGAGGTCCCCAGTACTTCCCAGTTGTGTGCCCTTGGACAAGTTACCTAACTTCCCTTTGCTTCAGTTGCTTGTCTGCAAAGTGGAAGTGATAATAACAATACTTACCTCTTAGGATTGTTGGACACGCGAATCACCATTGCATCATATAATGGCTAAATGAATGAGCCCAAGTGCTGAGCCCAGAGCCGGGTACATAGTAAGCACTTGCTATTATTATTATAACGACTTTCATCTGAAGGAATAGAGAGAATAAGAACAAACAGGGAGTGGAAGGAGAAAGGGCTTAAAGAAAGGAAATGAAAAGAGAAACTAGATGCTGAAGGAAAGAAAAGAGAAAAAACAAGGGCAGCCATCTTGCAATGCAGTTATAATTATATAATACGAGCCCCACCCAGGCCCCATGCCTCAAAGATAAGATTTCTTGTTAGTTGTTGAGAGGAGGCTCCATTTGCTACAAATGCAAATTGTAGGAGCTCAATGGCTAAGACCCAGCAAAGTCACTGCTGCCACTGCCGATGCACACTGAGGGCAAGATATTTTTTTAAGGCTTCATTTTTTAGTAACAGTTTTAAGTTTCCCAAAAAATGAAGGGAGAGGTGCAGAGATTTCTCAAATACTCCCTGCTACCACATATGCATAGCCTTCCTCATGACTAGTACTCCCCACCAGGGAGCAGGACATGTATGTTGGTTACAAGCAGCAGCTCTAGGAGCCAGAAAACCTGGGTTCAAATCCCAACCAGGCATTTATGAATTGTGTGACCTCAAGCAAATCACTTCATCTCTGAGACTCAGTTTTTCCACCTATAAAATGAAGGTATTGCACTAACGCCATCTGAGTCCCTTTCAGTCCTAAAGATCTCTATGAAGGAATTTTCCTTTCCATCCCAAACAGGCTTTAGGAGACAAAGCTGTTAGGAATTCAAAGTTAAAGATAAAGGGGTCTACCACTGAGAATTCTTCTACAACTGGAAAGCCATCAAGTGTGCTGCTTCTCTAGACCAAGGCGCCCTTGTTCTGCTATTGCAAACATGTACAACATCTGTTGCTAGAGCTCATGCTTCCTGCATGTCCAGCTGCCTGGCACTTGGACATGGGTGAGGTGGGTTGCACCTTTACACAGCTGGGTTCCCATCCTGCCATAATTTCCAGGGGCCATTTCCACCCCTTGGGAACTTAGAAGGAAAACTGACTTCAGAGAGCCAAGCAAGGTGACAATTTGCTGGAATTGACAACCTGCTCGGGGTGAGGGGTAAGGAAATGAAGTCATGGAAGCACTGCTGAAAGGGCAGGAAGGGAACAAGCCGTGAGCTCAAGATGATCTAATGTCTACTTCCCTTCACTTTCAGGAGGGCTCCATTTTTAAAACCATTAAACGCATCAGTGCAAAATCTCTTCTGCCTGGGCTTTCTTCTGTTTTCTAGGGCTTTCTTACTCAAGAAGGAAAATACAAAATGGTACTTCATTGTATTTTCATCCCTATCAAGAATGCATCTCTCCCGGGTATTTTGAAATCCTTCTCTTTGGCAATACATTTGTTTTAGTGTTTCGAGGATAAATTAGTGAGGAGGTGGTTTCATCGCATTGGAACAAATGAGCTAAGGCAAAGAAACTGAATCACCACTAGTGTCACCATACAGCTCCTTTTCCAAAAGACTGTCTCAATTGTAAGTATTCTGCAGTGCTAACGCTCAAAATGGTATCCCTAGGATCAATCTTCCTTACAATCAAGGGAGTGGGGAAGGAACTGGACATGCTGTTAGGGGAACGAGAACAATTCTACAATGACAGACTAAACAAGACAAAAAGAATTGTCATTGGTGAGTTTCATTCATTGACCCATTGGGAGTACAGCTAATATATATGTGGCCACATCCCATATGGTTTGGCTAAGACCATTGATGAACCCAACCAACCATGGGAAACAATAGCCTGGCTTTGGTTCAAAATGCTCTCCTTGCTAATTTCAGTGTCTAGCAGAGAACAGTAGACTAGAAACATTAGACAAGGGGTGCCACGGGGCCAGACTGATTATTAGTCAATTGCTTTTTATCTCATTTAATTCTTAGGTTAAATATTTAACAAGATGGCCATTTGAAACATGGTATGTGCTGTATTCCATTATTCCTTTAAAAGCCACATAGCAAACAAGGATTTCTGCATTCCTAGGAACTCCCACCACTGTAGTTAGTTGAAGAGGCTCATCAAGGTCACCTATGCTTTGTAACTGCAGTTTTTACCTTGTCCATGTGTTTTCATATCTATTGCATAATTTTATCCTCACAACCACACTAATAGATAAGGAATGAAGATGTAACCAATCTCATTTTACTGATAAGAACAGTACAATAGATACACAAAATGTGATGTATACATACAATGGATTACTCTTCAGTCATTAAAAGGAACAAAACACGGATTCATGCTACAGCATGGATGAGCCTTGAAAACATCATCTTAAGTAAAAAAACAAAAACAGTCACAAACGACCACATATTTTAAGATTCAGTTTATATGAAATGTCTAGGGTAGAAAAATCTTTAATGACATATAATAGATTAGTTGTACCTAGGGGTGGAAAGAATGAGGGAGATGGCCAACAACATCTAACTGATACAGTGTTTCTTTTGGGGGGGGGTTGATGAAAAATGGTCTAAAATTAGATTATGGTGATGGTTGTACCACTTGGCAAATGTTATAAAAATCATTGAATTATACACATAAATAGGTGTAGTTTATATTTTTACACTATAAATACCTCAATAAAGTTGTATTTTTAAAATAGAGAAAAAAATAAAAATAAAATAAAAAATAACAGTCACAGAGATGATAAGGGCCAACCTATCATCATGTAACTAACCATCTATTAACTAGAATGACTCAAACATTAAAAGTTACCCTCTGTGTGCCAGGCAGAACATTAAACACTACATAACTATTGTCTTATTTAATCCTTAAAGCAGTAATTCTCACTTTACAGATGAAATACTGAAGCTTAGGGAATCTACATGGTTTCCCCACGGTCACACAAGCCAGCAGGTGGCAGATCTTGAATTTGAATCAAACCTGTACAAGATTTCTTTTCCCATTATAATCTCCTGCTTCTAAGATTAGAATCCAATTGCTGAATCTTCACCCAGGGATCTTTCCAGACTTTTTCATCTTGAAGTCTCTCAGGAAACAATGTGTAAGATTTTTTAAAAAGCCTTTCACTTTCACCCTCTCCCACAGGTGAACAAAGGGACATCTGTCCTCCATTTCTAGAGTAGTAGTTCCAAAGGACAAAACAGGAGAGAAAAGAATCTTTTTTTTTTTTTAATCCTCTTCGTCCCAGTGCTCTTTCGCACATGAATCTGTGTTGGTGGGAAAATCACAGAACACTCTCACAAAGATGCCCAAGAATTTCTTTGACTGAATGGCCAGTACTTAAGACTGAGACCCACTGCAGCTTGTGATGGTAGATGAAGTGTGAATAAATGCAACTGAGTGCTATTCACACTCTTCACTGTGCAAGAATTTACCAGGAAGTACTACCACTGTATTCGGAGTGGTAGGTAAGAGGAGTCCAATCTAGCAGGACTCAAAAAAACTCAAGAGAAAGAAAGCTGAAGTTTTCAAAATTACATTTATTACCTATATTGAACTAAGATGATCATAACACATAACACACACACACACACACACACACACACACACACACACACACAAATCCAGGAGGAAAAATCAGTATCAAAGGCTTGTCCTTGAGCAAGACACATTAAAAATGGAGGGGGGGGATCTGTGCATGAAACCTCTCAGATCAGACACAAGAATGTTCTAATCTTTGTTCTAAGCACAATGTCACTTGGCTCATAATACTGCCCTAGTATCTATTGTGGTGTTTGGAAGATCACAGAGAGTGGAAATGAGGACATATTGGTCGATGCAGGGTGCTTTGTTTGTAAAAATTACGGAGAAACCTCTGAAATTTGACTGAGATGTGGATTTTTACAGTGACAAAAGACCCACACCCTTCGATTACCCTGTTGGACAGCTCCCTCAACCTAGCTTCAAGCCTTTCAAGTTTGTCTCTTTCCTTTATTTTAAGATATGTACTAGGATGACCAATCTTTTAATGTTGAGGAAAATCCTAGGATTAACCTCTGCCTGGCCATCCAGCCCATGATCAAATAAAGCAACCTCATCATTGTTTCTCAAGGTCAACTATGTAGAGAAAACTCGGACTTGAACCCCGACACCCAGATCCAGTAGCTATATGGATACTGTCTCTTATAAGTAACTAGCCCCAAATCACTTGACCTGACCTGGGAAACAGCAGCTACTTGCAAGAATGAGGAGTTGTACAAGGGAAGTCGTCAGGCTCCTTTGTCTAGGAACGAAAGAAACCTGGAAGCAGTAAAGTAGAGGCGGGGCACTCCCACACTAAGTCTTTTCATGTGCTGTTTCTCCTCCCTTGTTGGCTGTTTCATAATTTGGTTTCCCTAGAGACCTGCCTGCTCTAAACTCACCTTTGCTCAGGGAATGGAATGAGAGAGGAGGGAGGGCCAGAGAGAGAGGGAGAGATTTGTAGGAAATCTTTTCATTTTTATCATTCCTTGATGCTGTCCTTGTAAGCATTGTGTCAGGCTAAACTGGTCACCTATGTTATAGCAACTTAAAAGGAGAAGCAGGGAATCATCCCCAATCTAATTCATGTGATGAAGTAAAATATTAAGAATGTGTCCCAACATCTATTTCCAAATTACCCCCAAAATGTTTCATGGCTCAGCAAGTTTTGGTCAGAGGTGGGATTTCTCCTATTTGGGGTGGGTACACAGGTTGTTAGGATGTTCAGCAAGATAGTCATAAAATTCAATTGCAAAACCAAAATCTAGAATGGATTTCAAGAGATTTAGGTATGGTGAGTCAGTTCCTATTTTAATAGGCATGGTCTTATTAAAATACCAGACATACCTACAGCATTCTTTGGGATTTCGTTCAATGACCTCAGCCTTGGGGACACACCCTGAAGTGGGCCTTTTAGAAGCAACAGCTGAGCAGTGACCACTTACCTAAAAGTACAATCCTTTGTGAAATATGTCCAGGAAGTCCTGCTTTTAGGGTGCATATTTCTATGAGGCATAATTTGCAAACAGACTCAGCATTTCAAAGGAAATTTGGGTATAATATTTTCTCTTTTCACCCAGCCAACTTCCTTCCTTATTTTATACCCTCATAATTCCATGGTCTATCTCAATAGTGCTACTTAGAGTTAGTTAGGACCGAGATCTAGATTAAATGACATAATCCAGATTCTCCTTTGTATACCCTGACAGATAAGCACAATGCATCATCACCACCATCCTCACTTCAACCCCAGCAGAAACTGAAGATCAGGAAAGATAATGGCTAATGCCTCTGATGACTGTAGGATCAGAAATCTGAGCATCAACCTGGTGTTCGGACAGATGTATTTCCTAATTGCTTTCAAGACAAGAAACGTAACCATAGCCAGTGATGCCACCTCCCAACAAGGGCCACCACCCACTCCCTGAATTACCTTCCTCCAGTTCATCCATGCTTCCGATTTTCCTGGATCCATCAATGGTGTAAATGTACCGCACTCCCTGAGGCAGGTTGATGTTGTCAGACAGAGATCGAGTCAGGTCAGCCAGCAAGGCATCGAAGCTGCGAAAACGGTCAGAGGACACAGCGTACACAATCCCCTTGAAGTAGCGGTCCCCATTGCGGTAGAAACGTACCTTCTTGGCTTTCTTCTCATTGCTCAGTGCCTGCAAGGTTCTTGTTCGGTAGAAGCTACAATGGGCGCTGTGAGTGGGACTCGGCAGCCCATTCATCCGCGAGCCTCGCATGTTCCTGGATGTCTTATCTCTTTCGTCAAAATGTCCAAAATCAAGTTCCATATTTTGGTGGAACCTCAGAGACCTGAGTGTTGGAGAAAGGAGGGGGTGGGGGGTGTAAAAATAGGCAAAGAAAAACGGGTGAGGAGAGAGAAAAGAGAAAGGAATTCAAATATTAGCCAGATCCAGAGCTGCAATCTGCTGCTTGTGAAAAGAACTGGTTGAAAAAAGACGGTGACCCATCTGCTGCTTGCCCCTGACCTGCAGGAATATTGATCTTAATAGAGAGGAAGGAGGGGCAGGGGGTACTGGTGGCTGTGGGGGCTGGGGTGTGTGATAGGGAGGGAGGCACTTTTGGCACTGCTCCAAACAGAGGAGAGGGAGGGATTTTGAAATAACTGAAAATCCTGGGACTTACTACAGTGACTCCTATCAAATTGTAACTTCAGGCTAAATGCATTAAAACTGGCATCTGTTTCCTCACACATGCCCACATGACTAACAGTTGTAAATGAATCCATAGCCTGACAAAATTCCCCTTGAAGAGAACAGAAGGAGCTAGCCAAGGTTAGCATCTCCAGCTTAGGAAGCAATCTTTGCAACCCGGTAAAATGATTGGGAAGGGGAGTGTTTTTCATTTTATTCCAAACCCTCTTGCCTACTCTAATATGTGCATCCCCTCCCCCCAGAATAAACTAAGATTCTCCTTTAAAGGGACAGCCTCCAGGGAATAGCCAGTGTCTTTGTGTTATTCATCAAACCCTTTCCCCCACAAAGCTGGTGCAGCTATTCGACATTCATAAGAAATAAGCTGGAAAAAAAGGATTAAAAAATCAGTTATTTAACAAGTTATTAGTTCTGCTTCCCCCCCTCCGTATCAATTGGTTATAAAAATCTTCTTTTTCTTTGTAGATGCCCTATTCCATTCCCACCGATGCAGCCCCACCTCCTAATGGAATAATATAATTGTTGAAAGATTCCCAAATGAGTCCCTGAACAGCATATGGGACCTTCTTTAGAAACAAGCACACCTTTCATTGTTCTGGGTTTCTGCCCTGACTGAAGGAGTATTTTGCCCTCACAGCAGGCAATTCACTCCAAACTTATCTATTGCCCAGGTGTATTAGCTGAGGCAGAAGATGGTCATCTGGCAAGCTTTGCTTTCTCCCCTTCTGTTGAGCCAAAAAAAAAAGAAGAAGAAGAAGAAGAAAAGGAAGAAAAAAATCAAAACATGAAACCAAATACAACAAAAACCTCAAATGCTATGAAGGTATTGATAGCATAGGAACTGAACTATTAGCATGCATCTCACAGATGGGGATAAAAGGACTCACAAAGCAAGCAGGGATCAGCTGCTATACATTGCCACATTGAGCTATTTGCAAGGGACCAGGAGGACAGAAGTAACGGAGGTGCCTAGTAGGTTTGCCAGGCTCCTGGCCGCCTTTTCTTCCAATGTCACCATGACCTGTGCTGAGCTCAGCATTGTCTCTGTCAGACAACCTGCAGTGGTAAGAGACCCCACCTCCTCAAGACAAGTAGCAAACATTCCCCCTGGCATGCCAGTAACACTTGGCTTTGCTTTAGATCAGGGATAGTATTATTCTAAATAAACATTGCCACGAAAATAAAGGAACATCAACTCACTTTTCCAAAGGAAAATCCCAGGTATAGGCTTAGGGAGAAAAATCAATAGAAAAAAGGGGGATAAAAAGAGGAAGAGAGAGAGAGAGAGGGAGAGAAGGAGAGCGAGCGAGAGCACACTGCCTTGTGCTTTTCCCGTTTGACATCTGTTACATTCTGCCTGAAAATCACTTGAAAGCCCCACTCACCGGTTTTCTGCTGGTTGGGTGGAGATGCTGAGAGAAAGAAAACCAATCTCTCTATGCCTTTGTTGTCTGAGCTCCAAGCAAGAAATTCCTGCCAGGGTGGATAGATGCCTTCTAGGTCCTAGTGCCTTGTCCAGCTTCTCCCCTATAACTCAGGCTTAGTAAATCCCCCCCCCCAACCTCCTATGATTAATTACATGCTTTTTTTTTTCAATTCACAGGCTGCATTAACAGCTAGAAAGGTTTCATTTATAACCAACAGGAAATTGCAGGGTAGCAAAAAGATTGCACAAGCAAGTTCAGAATGCTCTAATGAGCAATGTACTAGCCTTTTCTTTTAGGGAATTGGCAATTTCACTTGGCCAAAACCTTGGCCTAATCTGCCCAGGGGCCAGACTCAGTCATATCACGCTTTGTAGAAATTTTACCTCTCCTGCTTTCACCTTCTTGAGAGAAAACAATCAAATCTTGAAATTCTTTAAGGCATTTTAGTTCATGCATCCAACAACTAGCTGTTTGAAATGAGATCAGTGGAATCGACTAAGAGAAGAGTAAAGGGACACAACAAGTGAAAATAGCTGCGCAATTTCATGGAGGATGGTGTTGAAAAGGACCCAAAAGACTTTTTGATTTGTTGTAATTGGTTAATGCGATCTGTGACGTTTACCTTTGAGAGTTGAGCTCAAATCCAACCCAAAGACCTTTCTATGTGAAGTAAGTCTGATGAGTACAAGATAAATAACAGTTCTTTCCTCAAACTGCCTATTTGGTAATAATTGGCCCCTTTATATCAAATAATGTTACAAGGAAGCACCCACATTGAATTCATTAAATCAGGCCAAATTATAACACAAAGAAGAGAAAGAGGGAGACTAAAGGGGGGGGTGGACTACCATTTTCATAATTGAAGCTACGTTTATTAATATGCAACAGTCTTGAAGTATCATGGTTTTATTTTTGCTTGGCTTCCAGGAAATTTAGAGCTAATAACATGTTCATAAGTATCTTATATCTGATTCCCATTACTATTGGCTCTCCTTTTTACTGTTAATGAATGTTAAGCTCATTCTGTTCCTGTGTTTACCTATAAGCTGCCTCAAAGTGGGAAAAATTATTTTCCATGGGTTTCTTTTGTGGCGCCACAAGTTAAGTGTCAGCACTATGAAGCTATTGGCAGCCACTGCAGCACGAGTTCAATCCCCAGGCAGGGAACTTCCCACATGGCACAGCTGACCTCTCCTGCTCTGCCCGCTGCTTCCCTCAACACTGTCTATCAGTAGATCTGCCTGTTCTGCTCCCTACTCTGTCTCTAGTGAATCCTCTCACCCCCTCCCCCCACCTCTGGCCTACACCACAGTTCTTGTATGCATAAATAAATAAATCTTTTAAAATTATTTTCCTCCTCTAGAGGTATTGACTCAGCAAAGTCTAAGCTAGCTATATTAGTTTGGTGGTCAGCTCAAGTGTACAACTTTCCATGTCCTCCCAACACCTTTCTGCTGCCTTTCCGGCCTGTAGCAACCTACTTCAGGGAACCTCTTCTGTCTGCACTGTTCTCTTTCACCTGTTTCTGCCTTACATTGTGGTCACCTCTTGAAAAGCCAGGGTTATTTGAGTCAGGAGCGAAGAAATAGGAGCAGTGAACTCATGGAAATTCCAATCAGTGTTGCCACTTCCTTGTCCAGCAAGGCAAATGTCTTTACACTGTTTTCTTGCACATCATAAGTATTCAATGAATATATAGCAACTGAACTAAAAAAAATAACTTCTCAAAATTCAAAATAATTTTATTTCTGGTAAAGATGTATAAATGAATGAGATAATTAAATCTGAAAGATTTTTAATAGATTTTAGAAGAAATGTTCCCATGATATAAGCTTTGTAACACTATTGTGGAATCTGCAAAATGTCTTCAGGAGATATTCTAGAATAGATGACTTCTTTTGCTTATCTATGCCAGAGAGTAGAGTGTCCAGTGTCCAAGATCAATGTTTCCCAATGTGAGGCAAGTATTAATAGATGTTTTTTTTCTGTTTTAAGAACAGAGAAATGGTTCTGTGATCAACAATGTTTGAAAAGTGATGAGCAAAAAAAATTAATTTTCTTTCTCATAAAACTTCTCAGGAACTTTTATATACTTAAAATATAGCATTTGTCTCTAAGAAAACAGCTTAGGGTAAAGGGATTCCCATTTTTATTTAAGCTCACAATCTCCCCCCTTACTCCAAAGCATCTTGATAATGTCTGGGGAAAAAAATCTTTTGAGAAAAACTCAAATAGACCACCGCACAAACATACTTCTTCTCAAAGAACTCTTAACTACTTACCACGAGCTTTTTTCTCATTTCCTCAGAGGAGAAGGATCACTAGCATAAGAGAAGGTCTGAGACATGAGTCCAGGGGAAAGTACATCTTTATGTATGTGATACTGGGCAGCCACAGGCACTAAAACTGGCCAAGGACACTGCCCAAATAGTTTACCGATCCCCTTCTACGTTCTTCACCCATGCACACAATTGCAAGACTACTCAGGTTCAGAGAACAACAGTGATGGGATTTATTTAACAAACCAGGGAAAAATAAGAGTTACTGAGGCTAAAAATAGCTGTTTACCTCACCCAAAGCAGTGTCCAGTGTTTTATACTCCTAAACACAAACACTCTCAAGATGGTGTCTTCCTACTACTGAGGGCCTGGAGTACGCAGCAGCCAGACTGTAGGCCGGGATCATGAAGATAGCAGAAGAGACAACAGGAGATGCTCCCCGGAGCTGCCAAGATGCCCCAGCACAGCACCAGACAAGCGACACTCAAAACAGCAGCTGCAGGGGCCAACTACCCGACAAACGGCCACACTCACGCAGCTCAGAGAGGCGCCTGGCTCCCGGTTTTGGCCTTCTCTGCCAGGCTGTAGCAGCAGCAAAACAGAACAGTTTCAGTAGCTCAGCTACTTGCAGAGTCTCTGAACTTTTCCTCTAAAAGTTGGCTGCCGGAGGCCTCTCCACGTCCTTCAGAGGCCCACAATATCCTTCTGGAACAACAACATGATTGGGGCAGAAATCGCTGACCCTGGAATAGATGAAGTTCTGAAAATGCTGAAATCCCGTAAGCTGAATCCCGAACACTGAATGCTGGGGGCTGCTTCTGCTGTCTCTTATATTTTTTATCAGAGTCTCCACCCCCCACCAATACTTTGTTCGCATTTTCCCTGGGGCTGTCCATGCTCACCAGCACACCCCTCCAGGGGCATTACCTGTAACAGTCTTTGGCTTCAGCCACCAACTACATATGGAAGATAACTTTGAAGATCAAGGGAGACACATGGTTAAGGACTCACTGGAATGAAGAAATTGAAGGGAAAATATGGCAACATCATTGTGGGAAACGTAGCAGAATGACTTTTTGTATTTACCAAATACCCACAGGCAAGATGCAGAGTTGGAGACATCAATCACTTCCCCTGAGGGACTTGAAGATTCATGGAGGAGACTGAACAAGAAAACGTATTTTGCAAAAATCAGAAAGAAGAAAAGTTTAAATCTTTCTTGATATGTTGCAGTCTGGGTTAATCAAATTCAGGTAAAAAATTAGGGTCAGGAAGCAAAAACATCACATACACACAGAAACCACAAAACTGGCAGTTCATATGGCCTATCAAAACACAGAGTGTAAAATCTGGAGTGGGGAGTGGTAAGCAAACAGGTAGTCAAGTTGTGAAGTTGGAAATATGTACAAGCTGTTTTTAGAGAACACAAAACTATTAGATCCCTAGGAATAAAATCGACAAATATCTGTATAAGTCTCCACCACTATCTGAAAGAAGGGTGTTCCTATGAAGCCATTTCTAAATCAAAATGGCATAAAATGAAGAAATGATTACCAGTAACTAATATGGAAAACTTTGGGGGTGTTCAGCCTACAAAATCATACCAAATACCACATAAAACCTAAAATAACATTAACATCCAGTAAAAGCCGGAATGACATTATAAAAACGCAGCCTGTATGAAGGCGTTGCTGGGGAAGGAGCTTGGCAGTGCCACTCTCACCACTCAATGGTGGGTGGTGCCTCTATAACAGCTACTGCAATTCCAACAATGAACCTGATTTTCACTTTTTACCTTTTGTCATCACAACAAAGTCCATTGGATTTTTTTTTAAAGATTTATTTATTTATACATACAGCTGGGGTACAGGCCAGAGGTGTGGAGCGGTGAGAGGCTTCACCAGAGACAGAGTGGGGGGCAGAACAGGCAGATCAGAAATACACTGCTGAGGGGAGCAGCGGGCAAGGCAGGAGAGGTCTGCCGCGCCATGTGGGATTCTCCCCGGCCGGGCGTCGAACTCGCATCGCTGCTGCCAACAGCTCCACAGCGCAGCGCTTAACCGCTGCGCCACCAGGGAGGCCCAGTCATCACAAGAAAGTCCATTGGATTTATTTCAATTAGCAAGAACAGGCAGTGATGCAGGTCTCTCATAAAAACCAAGTTGTATCACTTGAACTTTAAAAAAAGGAGAGGATACCTCTTACACATTTATTGAGAGAAATCATAAAAATATGTAGAATATAAAGTAACTAAACAAAGAATCAGATAAAGACAAGCTTAAAAATTAACCCTTAATATCTGACTACAGAATTCGGGGGGTGGGCGCAAGAAGAGGGGGGAGCAGGGGAGAAGAACAAAGAGGGAAGGAAACACAATGGAGTACGGAGGTGGACAATGGGTGATTTGGTGGTGGGTGCACTATGGTGGTTACCTGATGGGGGTATCCAAATATTACTTCAATTAAAAATTAGTTAATTTAAAAAACAAGAATAGATAATCACTAATTTGATGGTAAACTTGCACTCTCATGGTCATTGCAAAACTATTTACAACAGCCAAGCTATATAAATGACTTATATTCCCAAGGACAGATGAGTGCATTGGAAGATGTGATATATACACATACACCCGCGCCACCCCCCTACACACACACACACACACGCACACACACACACACACACGCTCTAGGCACAACCAGAAAAAGAGTATTTATGACTCCCTTAAAATAATATTTTATCTCTTGTAGTCACAGTGCTTCCATAGCCTAAAATTAAAGTCTGATCCTCAAGTTGCTGAATTATCACATAATTTGAGTTCTCATCTTTCCTAAACTCTTGAGAAAGTTAAGGCATTATTTGGATAAAAGTGAGATGCTATGAATTTAAATGATGACATGTGTATTTAGTTGCATGAAATTGAACACCCTGAACTCAAAAATATGACAGAGCCTGTCTTGCCAGTACAAGTTGTCCATTTCCATGTCTGATGGAGCTGATCCTGCTTTCATAGGATGCTTTGTAATGACCTAACTTGAAGTGTCACCTTACAAGTGGATGCTAGTTCTCATCTTTACCAAGCTAAGGGCATGCGGATCTCTAACTAGAGTTTGAACCCAGCATTTCCCAAAGGGAACTCTTATTCAAGAAGAGATGGCTTACTTACAAAATAATTGCAAGATTTTGTCATTTTTATATTGGCAGAAACCTAAGGACTTTGTGAATGGCTAGCCCTTTGGAGGGATGGTGGAACATAATTTTAGACTAGGTCAAAGTTATCATAAACATGCTAATCTGAGAATTTTAGATTTAATGTGCTAGCTCAAACAGGCAAGAAATGGTTCTAACTTGTCTTGTTACCCAAAATCTGAATTCAGTCGTGCCTCAAAGGCCTAAATAAAGTTGAGATGTCATGTATTCCCAGGAATTATGAGGAAGAAATTCAAACACTTTTGGAAGTAAGAGCACTGTTGGATTTATTGTAACTTATTTATCCATCCCTTAACCATCTTCCAAGAGAGTCATACAACATTCCCTCATTTACAGAGGCATTAAAAAAAATACATTGGTGAAAGAAACACTAACATTCTTAAAATTTTTGTAGTAGCTATTCTCCAGAGGCCTGGATAAAGGCAGAAAATGTCACCATTGAATTGGCTCCTTGATTTCAGTGAGGATGCTGAGGTCCCAGCTTGGTAAAGTCCAAGTGGCAGCACTTAATGGCCAGAAACAAGGTAGATATGGCAAGCATAAAGGATTGGAACACCATGATTTTTTGGTGATGGTTTATTGACCATGGAACTGAAACAGAAGTATAGTCTACTAATGTCCTAGTTGATGTGATTAGTAACAACAAAAAACTCCAGTCAGGTCAAGTCTAGTCAAGTCACCACAATGGAGAATCACAGATCCTCATTCAATTCTTAGATCTGAGTCAGATCATAGGCCTAGAAACCATTGAATGAAGGAAGACACAAGCTCAAAAAAAGAGAATGGGGTCTGCAGAGTAACTTTGCATGGATAAAAGGATGAAAGGGAAATGTAAATTTTTCATGAACTAAGGGATACTGACTCTCAACTACACCACAATTAGAAATCCAGAATCGAGTGACAAATGGAGTTTTTGCACAAATCTATCTCATAGTGGGTCCAATGTACCCACAAATCCATCCTGTGTTTATTGTCATAGTTTCTGGTTACATATTTAAAATAAATATACAGAGCAACTGACAGAATCCCCACATGAGCTCTTAAGTTAGGTTATATGGTTGAAAAAATAAAAGAGTTCGAATGGAAGGCTCTGAAATTGCTCCTCTCTACCAAGAATGTGAATTTAAAAAATTCCATATTCCTCAAGACAAGGGCAGAGATCACTGCCCCCAGTAAAGAATTAAATGATTCAAGGGTAGTGATTCTTATCACATTTTCATTCAACTTACCTGTCCGTTCAAAAGATGGGTCTTAAAAAATGACAGTGGATCATCATAAACTTGATAAAGTGACACTTCTAATTGTAAACAGTTCTCTTAGATGGGTTCCTTTACTTCAACAAATCAATAGAGCTCTTAGAACCTGTGCAGCTATCAATCTGGTATTTTTCCTCTCTATTCCAATAATAAGAAAACATAAAACAGGTTCATTTCACCTGTTTATCCTTACAGTATAATTTCAGTATATCCTTCTGACATCAATACACCTTTACTGTCTTATTTCAAAGGTACAGCACCTCTCTGGATCTGTCATAATTTAGTCTATAGGGAGCATCCCAATGGATATAATACTCACAGCACCTGGCTGGCTTATGTTAGCTATGACACTTGGACTTTATGGTCCAACACATTCAATGGTGCTCAAAATATCTATAGTAGCTTAGGCTACTATACAGAGGTGGTTGCTGATCCTAGAAAGAGAATCAAAATGTAAATACTGCTCTCTCCCCATGGGGTTTTGGAAAAAAAGCCTCTTGTTTTGAGAAAACAAACAAATTTGCTAGTGTATCCTGGGTAAGGACCAAATTCCTTGCCATTGAAAAGACCCCCAAGTTGCCTATTGTAAATGGGTCCTATTTGATCTACCAGGTCAAAAATTTGAGTATGCTCAGCAGCATTCCATCATCAAATGATATAAACAAGATTGGGATTTAGCAGGTCTTAAAATTTTAGGGAAAGTAGTTATTTCATATTTCTGTTGATGCCTTTGCCCAGCTCTTTCAGGATTTACTCAATTAAGCTCACGAAGAAAATGGCCAAGATACATATATTAAATAACATGAGCTTCCCCTCATTAAAACTTATCTGGCTATAGCCAATGATGAGTCCCCAATCTGCATATAGCATATTGCTCTTTTATTACTACTGTTCCTGAGTAGCTGATTTGGTACCATAACCCCACTGTAACCATATAGCTACCTGGTGACAGGATAATTATATTCCTCACATGGCAGGCAGATATTCGCCCTTATGGAGTACATAATTATTTCTTATATGTATTCACCTTACCTATTTACAATGTTTCTGCCATTACTATCATCTATGGATTTACTGAATATCTTATTCATCATCACAGTATCCTTTGCAACATTGCTTCCAATCAAACAACTCATTTAATGAAAGAAGAAAACACAGTTATTATTCTTTGTGACCTTGCACCAGGCAATGGTGTTTTACATAAGGCACCCAAAACACAAAACAATAAAAAAAATGGATAAAATCTATTTCATCAACGTTAAAAACGTGTGCATCAACAAATAGTATCAAGAACGTGAATGCATATGTCAAATCAATATACTGTACACCTTAAATTAATACAATGTTATATGTCAATTATATCTCAATAAAACTGGATAAGAAAGTGGAAAAAAACAGAGAATGTAAAAAACATTGACAAATCATATATTTCATGAAGGACTTTTATGCAGGATATATAAAGAACATTTAAAACAACAAAATAAAACAATCCAGTTTTAAAATGGGCAAAGGATTAGAGTAGAAATTTCTCCAAAGATATACAAATAGCCATTAAGTACAGGAAGAGATATTCAACATCATTAGCCATCAGTGTTTTTCAAATCAAAACCACATTGAGTTGCCATTTGACATACATTAGGATGGTTCTAGTAAAATAAATACAGATATTACAAGTGTTAGTGAGAATGGGGAGAAATTGCACCCTTGTGCATTGCTAGCAAGAATGTAAAATGTTAGGGCCTCCCTGGTGGCACAGGGGTTATTTTAAAGTCTTAGCACTATCATGCTATCACCAGCCACTGTGGTGTTAGTTTGATTCCCGCCAGGGAGCTGACCCACATGGCACAGCAGACCTCTCCTGCCTTGCTTGCCCACTTCTCCCCTCAGCAGTGAATTTCAGTAGATCTACCTGTCCTGCTCCCCACTGTTTCTGGTGAATCCTTTCACCCCCTACCCCTCACACCTCTGGCTTACACCCCAGTTTTGTATGCATAAATGTATAAAATAAATCTTAAAAAAGAATGTAAAATGTTACAGCCAATTTGGAGAACAGTTTCTCAAAAAATTAAACATAGAGTTATAATATAACTCAGCATTTCTACTTTTAGATATGTACACAAGAGAAATGAAAATATATGTCCACATAAAAACTTCTCCACAATGTTCATAGCAGCAACAGGCATGAAAGCTAAAAAGTAGAAGCAACTCACCAGCTGATGAATCAGTTTTAAAATTGTGGTATAGCCATACAACATAATATTATTCAGTCATAAAAAGGAACAAAGTCCTGATACGTGCTATAATATGAATGAACTTTGAAAATATGCTAAGTGAAGAAAGCCAGACACAAGAGGCCACATGTTGTATTATTCCATTTATTTAAAATATCCAGAATAGACAAATCCATAGAAACAGAAAATTGATTAGTGGTTACCAGTGATTATCTGTAGGAAGGAATGAAGAATGACTGCTAATGGTATGGGGTTACTTTTTGGTGTGGTGAAAATGTTCTGGAATTAGATAGTGGTGATGGTTGCACAACTGTCTGAATATGCCCAAACCCACTAAATTGTGTACTTTAGAAGGGTGAATTCGATGATACATGAATTAATAAATATCAGTTTTAAATACCTATATGTAAATGTTTAGAGCAACTCTATTCACATCACAAAAAAAAAAAAAAAATGGAAACAGCCCAAATGAATGGACAAGTTAAACTGCCGGTGGTATATCCATACAGTGGATTACTACTGGCCAATAATATTAATGAACTGTTGATACACACAACAATCTGGATGACCTTTAAATACCACATGCTGAATAAAAGAAATCTCATTAGACTATAGAGTATATGATTCCATTATATGACATTCTGGAAAACAAGCAATAGGAACAAAGGACGCATCCTGTTATGTAGATAGATTTGGGAGAAAGGTGTGACTACAAAGGGATAGTGCAAAGGAAGTTTTGAGGATGACAAACTATTCGGTATTTTAATTGTGGTAGTATTAAGACAAGTCCACATGCGTTAAAATTCATAAAATTAAGTACCGAAAAGTCAAATTTACTTTTTGTTCGTTAAAAAATAAAAATTTTTAATTATGAAAATATTTTTATGATTAAGTAAAATTGGGTGGTAAGGATAGGAGTGTTCCATTTGTTTTTCTCTGTACATTTTTTAACTTTTTATTTTGAAATAGTTCTAGATTCACAAAAAGTTGCAAAACAGTAGCGAGGTCCCATGTACTCTTCACCCAATTTTCTCTAATGGTTAGAACACATAAATTATAGTACAATATCAAAATTGGTAATTTAGCATTGTTAAATGTGGATAATTCTGTGTCATTTTATCACATGTGGAGACTTGTGTAATAACACCACAAACAAAATACACTAGTCCATCACAAGACCCTCTCAAGCTACTTTTTAGTCAGACCCAGAACTTAGTCCCCCATCATTTTTCAACCCTGAAAAGTACCAATCTATTTTCCATCTCTATAATTTTGCCATTTAAAGAAGGCTATGTAAATATCATCATACAACATGTAACCTTTTGAAAGTGGTTTTTTTTTGCATTTTCTTTAGTTTTAAATAATTAATTTATTAATTTATTTTTTAAAAAGGTTTATTTATTTATTTATGCATACAAGAGCTGGGATGTAGGCCAGAGATGTGGCAGTTGCAGGGGGAGGGTACTGAAAGGATTCACCAGAGACAGAGTGGGGAGCAGAACAGGCAGATTGACTGTACACTGCTGAGGGGAGCAGAGGTCAAGACAGGAGAGGTCTGCTCCGCCATGTGGAAAGCTCCCTGGCCAGGGATCAAACGTGCTGCAGTGGCTGCTGATAGCTTCATAGGCTGAGATTTAACCCCTTGTACCACCAGGGAGGCCCTAATTTATTTTTTGGTAACTGTAGTTTACAATGTTGGTTTTTATAGGTATCAGATCTCCCCCTTCAGGTGTTGTTACCATACCACAAGCCACCATCCAAACACCCATAGTCCTCTACCATAGTCCATTGTGTTCCCTCCCCAACTTCATTTCTTCTCTCCTCCTTCCATTCTAATAGCCTCAGTTCTGTAGTCAGAGTTCATGGATTTGTGATTGGTTTGACTTTATTTGAACCTTTGTTTTCTTTCTCTATATTCCATATAAAAGTGACACCATCCATTTCTTGTGTTTCTCCTTCTTCTCCTTCTTCTCCAATATGAAATTGGCTTCTTTCACTCAGTGTGATGTCTCTAGTCAATCCAACTGGCTATGTGAATCAAAAGGCCTTTTTTTTTTTTTTATTGCTGGGTGTATTTCATGGTATGAATGTACTGGTTTGTTTACACATTCATCTAGTTTTTTATTACTAAACGTAAAGCTATATGAGTAGTCATATACAGGTTTCTGCACAGCCGCATGTTTTCATTTCTTAAGCTATGAAATGCCCAGGAATCCAATGTCAGTCATATGACAATTGTACGTTTAGTTTCATCAGAAACTGCCAAAGAGTTTTCCAGTGTCTTAATAGTTTACCTTCCCACCAACAATATATGAAGATACGGTTTCTTTGTACTCTCATTAGCATTTGGTATTTTTATTTTAGCCATTCCAGTAGGTATGCAGAGATATCCCTTTGTGGTTTTAATTTGCATTTCCCTAATGTGTAATGGTGTTGACCATTTTTTCTTTTATGTATTAAAAAATTATTATTAGTGAAGTACCATTGTTTTACATCCTTGTTAATATTTTAAAAACATAGGATTTCTCTCCTTTGACAATCTTTTCATGTGCTTGTTTGATAACTATATTTTTTTCAATGAGAAGTCCAGTATTTTGGGTGATGGGCAATGACCAAGTTGGTGACAGCATTTATGACAAATAGAGAGGCACAGAGTTTCATCAAAGTGCCCTTTTATAGCATGTTCTCCCTCTCACTAACTCTGGCTAAAAATACCAGCTACACATCTACTCTCTCGATTGTGAATCAGGTTGTATACACAGAGAGAACAGAGCCCAAAAAGAAATATGAATTATGGAGGGAATTGTATAAGAGAATCATCAAACACTAAAACAAAGCAAAAACCATGAAAAACAGACAAACTCAACAAAATAAAATGACTTTCATCAGAGTAATAGAGTAATCAAAGCCCTCAGAACAAGAATATAAAATAATAACCTCAGAGTGATAAGATTATATCCACAAAAGAAAAGTAATTATAAAACAATAATAGAAAAATACGAAAACATAAGAAAGAAAACTATTGCAAATTGAAAATGAAGAAAAACCCAATTAAAACTGAGCAAAGGATAGAATAGACATTTCTCCAAAGAAGACATGCAAATGACCAATAAACATGTGGAAAGATGGTTATCATTAGAAAACTGCAAATCCAAACCAAAATTTGACATTAATTCACACCCACTAAGGTGAAGGAATCAAAAACACAGATAATAAAACATATTGGCTGAAATATACAAAAATTGGAATCCTTATATGCTAGTGGTTGGAAAGTAAAACAGCATTCATGTTGGAAAAGTTTGGCAATTCCTCAAATGACTAGTCACAGTATTACTACATGATCCAGCAATTCTACTCCTGTACTAAAGAGAAAGCAAAACAGATGTACAAAAAAAAAAATCTTGTATGCAGGTGTTCATAGTGACATTATTAACAATAGCCAGAAGGTGGAAATGCCCATCAACAGAAGAATGGTACACAAAATATGTCATAGCCGTACAGTGGAATATTACCGAGCCTAAAAAGAGATCAAGTACTGATACACGCTACAACATGGATGAACCATGAAATGTCATGCTAAGTGAAGGAAGTCAAACACAATTTTACACACTGTATGTTTCCACTTATATGAAATATCCAGGATAGGTAATTTCGTAGAGACAGAAAACAGACTAATGTTGCCAGAGACAGGGCGTAGGAGGAAGTGGGGAGTGACTATTAATGGATAGAGAGACTTCTTGGTGGGATTATGAAAATATTCTAAAATGGTTTGTGAGAATGACTGCACAACTCTGTCAATATGTTTAACACTGTTGATTTTATATCAGAGTGGTGAATTTTATGGAATTAAATTATATCTCAATGAAACTTTTAAAAATTAAAGAGAGAAGAGCCTCCCTGGTTGTGCAAGGAGTTCAGTCTCAGCACTGTGAAGCTATCCGCAGCCACTGCAGCATGAGTTCAATCCCCCCAGGGAGATTCCCACATGGAGCAGCAGACCTCGCCTGTCTCACCCGCTTCTCACCATTAGCAGTGTACTTCAGTCGATCTGCCTGTTCTGCTCCCCGCTCTGTCTCTGGTGAATCCTCTCACCACCCCACACCTCTGGCCTACACCCCAGCTCTTGTATGCATAAATAAATAAATCTTTAAAAAATAATTAATTAAAATTAAAATTAAAGAGACAGAAAGGAACACGTCTTAGAAATACAAAGATAAATGGAGTCTTCCTTATGGCTTTCACTATTTATTAGCAGGGCTAATAAGTGTACAAAAATTGCATTCCTGGCTCCATTTTATGTCTCACCCTCGTTTTTCTTTCATGCCACTTTTAATTTATATTGATTTGTATTTTATTTATTCTTTACAAATCACATCAAATCCTTTCTGGGACTAGTCATGGTCTTAAGTCAACAAACAATTTCAAACAGCAACACTAGCGGATAGAAAGTCTTCACTGCCATAAAAGAGGCCCTGCTGAAAAGGGGTACTGCTATGGGCAGAAATAAAGAGTACTTCCAGAAGAAGAGCAGCAAAAGTACCCACCTCCCAGAACATCTTGCTGCCCCTGCCTCCTAATCAACCATGGGATGAAGAAGTCAGGGGACATATAAAGGGACCCCAGCAGACCTGAGCATGGTCAGTCTGTAGCTGTATGTTCAGACGTGATGAACTCTGAGAACTTGCTTTGTGTGGAGAATTCCGTTCTCAGCTGGTGTGGGCTCTGCAGGGCTGTATCCTGCGCTTCAGCTAACCCCATGGTAAGATAAGTGATGTAAGCTCCTGAGTCGGAGAGTGCTTGCAACCTGCACCTGACCAGTACTAAGCATGCGGAGACATGAAATTCTGGAATCATTAAGCAGACCTACTGAAGTAAGCCAGCTACTGGGAGGTGAGTTGTCAACAGAGCAGCTTCAGGCTGAGCTCAGCTGTTGGTGCAGCAGGCACTGGGCTCCCTGCTCAGAACTGTCAGAAGCATTATAATTAAACCACCCCGCCTCTCCCTGACCAGAACTGACAGCTGGGAGAGAACTGCCTGGAGAGGCCTGTATACACTTGATTCAATTCTCATGCAGGAAGGGGGTGGTAATGATTCCACCTCCACAATTTCCACAACAAAGGGCAATTCTATTCCTGGGAAACCCATGAGTCAGACTTGCCTAAGGCATCTTGGCTGAAAGAATACTTCTTTGCAATTGATAAAAGACATGGTAGTTTCTTATAAAACTACATATATACCTAACTTATGATTCAGCAATTTGACTACCAGGTATTTAACCAAGGTAAATGAAAACGTATATCCAGAAAAAGACTTGTATGTGATTGTTCATGGCAGCTTTAATCATCATAGGCCAAACTGGAAACAGGCAGGGGTTTATCAATAGAATAGATAAACAAATGGTGACCTGTTGATGCAATGGAATACTACACAGCAATGAAAAGGAAATAACTACTGATACTTGAAAGGTGGATGGATTTAAAAAACACTGTGTGAAATAAAGAAGTCATATACAAAAGAGTAACTTTTGTATGATTTCATTTACATCAAGCAAAATACATGGTGGAAAAATCCCAACGATTAATTTGGGGGAGTTAGGGGCAGAGAATAAGTGGAACTTTCTGGAGTGATGATTATTTTGTGTCATTTCACAGGGGGTTAATTTCCACAGGTACATGCATTTATCAAAATTCAGTCAATGAACATGAATAAGAACAAATGAATGGGGAGTAAAATGAAAGTGTCATTGTGGGAGGGAAAACATGGAACATTATCAGATTTTATTGTTTTAAATGTCAGTCTGAAACAATGGCGTGGACAGAAAGGATATGTGGATGGCAAAAAAACACATGAAAAAATGTCCCACATCATTTCCATTAAGGAGATGCAAATTTGATCGACAATGAGATATTACTGCATACATATTAAAATGACTGAAATAAATAAAAACTAACGATCACCCACCAGTTGCTTGCTGGCAAAGACTACAAGGAACTGGAACTCTCATATGTTACTAGTGAGAATGCAAAACTGCAGTCACTCTGAAAATGTTTGGTGGTTTCTTTTAAAATTACACAAATACTTACCACTTGACTTAGTAATCCCATTCATAGGTATTTACCCTGGAGAAATGAAAACTTCTGTTCACACAAAAACCTGTGTATGCAGCAAGAGTGGTTTGTATCTGGTTTTTGATGTCTGAAGCCTCAGCTGGATATAAGCGAATAATTGGCAATTACTCAGCTAACTAAAGATTGAAAGTGTCTGGTAACTTCTTCACCTACATGTCTGGTGTGGGAACTGCGATAGCTCAAAGACTGCTTAGTGGAGGCTGTAGTGGACCACACTGTTCTCCCCATGGGAGTGTCCAGAGAGTGAACCGTCCATGAGAACCAGGTCGAAGCTGTATGGCCTTCTCTGATCTAGCCCTAGAAGTCACACCATATCACTTCCACCTCATTTTACTGATTAATACAGTTATTAGGGCCATTTCGGATTCAAGGGGAGAAGTAAATTCTCTCTCTTGATGGGGAGTGGCAAGTTCACACTGTAAAAGAGCATGTGGACGTTAGATAAGTTTGCCTCCAATTTTGGAAAATACAATCTGTCAAAGTGAACAAAGAAATTGATCTAGGGCCTCCCTGGTGGCACAACGGGTTAGCACAGCACTGTGGAGCTGTCGGCAGCTGCAGCACGAGTTTGATGCCCAGCCAGGGAGTATCCCACATGGCGCAGCAGACCTTTTCCTGCCTCGCCCGCTGCTCCCCTCAGCAATGTATTTCGGTTGATCTGCCTGTCTTGCTCCCCACTCTTTCTCTGGTGAACCCTCTCATCACCTCACACCTCTGGACTGCACCCCAGTTTGTATGCATACATAAAAAATAAATCTTAAAAAAAAGAAATTGATCTAAGTATAAATCTAAATAGCCACTGGTGATATAACTCAATAGCAACAATGGTAACTAATTTGGGGTGTTAAAAGTAAATGAAGATAAAATATTAAATAGCAATACGTGAAATAAACCTTGTGCCTGAATGTTTATAGGAGCTCTATTCATAATCGCCCAAAACTGAAAACAACACAAACGTCCTTCAATAAGTGATGGATAAATGAACTATGCACATTTATACAATGTCTAATTCGGTGATGTGTAATATACAATGTATAACTCAAGGCTCAACAAATAGAAAGGAATGGACTATGGCTATATATATCAAGTTGGAAGAATCTTGATAGTTAAAACATAATTTTCAATGTTCTGGGATTAGTGATTATTGCACTTGGTGAATGCACTATAAATATGCTAAAATCTACTGAATCATATACTTTAAGAAGATGAATTTTTGTGCTATGTGAACTATATTTCAATTAACAATAGAGAAAACCAATTTTCAGAAGTAAAATCATGGCTCTCATACAGATAAAAAATGAACACGTGAAAGATTTATTTTACTCATCTGAGGGACACAGGCAGCTGTTATAACTGATTCAAAGGAAAAGTGGAAAAAAGCACAATTTTATATGAATGGAATTGAATTGCAAATAGAGGCAAAAGTGTTTTTTCTACAGAAAGTAGGGAAAACCAATCAAAATTACTGGATAAAAGAGTTTACATATCAATCAGTTACCTACAATTTACAAAGTAATTTTGTTCTTTACAAAATTGCTCAAAGACAACTAACAGGCCTGAATCAGAGCTAATGCCTAGTTTTCCATTAAACTACAAATTCTGCAGGATGTTAAAATTGCTACAATGGTACACTTTGCAAGTCAATTTTACTTTATACTAATTTTAAAAATTAAAAAAAATGAGTATTATTACAGTGACTAGGTGACCAGAAAGGAAATGAAATGCCCAAGAGGAGTCTGTGGGGGTAATCTACATCAAACACACAGTGGGAGCTAGTAGTGGGGTGGGGCCAGTGGGCAATGAGAAAAACCCACTGATTTTGAGTTTCTGAAGGTTAAATCACACATTGAAAGCAATTTTTGAATGCAGTCAGGGATGCTCTAAGAGAACAATTTATGAATTGAAAGTAAATGCAGCCAGGGCCACAAATACCCCTTGTTCTGGCCAGAGGAGAGACTAGGGCCCAATGCTATCTTCCAGTTCTGCAAGTATCCCTAGCATACTCCTGCAAGTGAGACACATTTATTAAACACAAAAATGCAATAATAACAGCTTTATTTATACTAGTGAAGACCTAGAAGAGGGCAGGTATCATCAACAGAAGAACAAGGAAGCTGTGCCATATTCAGACAATGAACTGCTACTCAGTGTTAGTGGATAGGATGCGGGATCCCACCTTTGACCCCTAAACCCGCCTGCTCTAAATGGGTTCTGCTATCTGCTGTATAAAGAGAAAACATACTCTTAGTGTGTAAGAGCTTTCAATAGAAAAGAACTTTAATGCAATTAGTGTGCAATAGAGAGAAAAGAAAGAATATAATTAAAATAGTTTACCCATGAAAGACACAAAGTTACACATCCTCTTGTGGGTAAATGCCCAGTCAAACAGGGTTGGCCTAAAATGGGTCACTGAAGCCTGAAAGTTTGCCACAAGTCCAAGGCACCTTCCAATGGGCACCCATAGGAAAGGGGCAGAAAGGGCCAGGCACGCCTGAAAGGAAAAGAGAGCAAAATCAAAATGCAAGCCAAGATAAAGGCTGCCATTGTTAGCCACCCCACAAGTCTCTCACCCACCTCTCTGTCTCATTCAAGTGTCTCCTTCCATGTCCCCCAGTCCCTGGTGCAAGTCCAAGGCAGAGAAGCAAATGCAGCTTCTTCACATGTCTGACTCCGTGTGCCTCCTCTAAGCCATCTCGTTCCTCCTTCTTTTTCAAATCCTCTTCCCAATCTTATCTGGCTGCTCAGTTCCACCCTTCCTTGGGTGGGGCAGAACCCTCCTGGAACCTCCCCTTTGTAAGGATATCACACTGCTACAAAAGGATGAACTACAAATGCATAACAGCATGGATGACATTCAAATGCATGACGCTGAGTGAAAGAAGCCTTCCATAGAAAGTACATGTGCTACATTTGGGGGGGGCAAGTAAGGACTGAAAGCGGCATAAGAGGAATTTCTGATGATCACGGTCTGTATTTTGATAGAGGTTTGGATTATACACCTATAAGTATATGTTAAAACGGAGTCAGTGTACCACTTCAGATTTGTACATTTTTGTCCAAATATATGTCGATTTTACATCAAAAGAAGAAAACAAGCTTACACAATTATTGAATTCTAGCTAATGGGACACTGAAGTGTTTAGAGGAAGGAGTATTGAACTCTGCAACTTACTTTGAAATGCATCAAAAGAGTAAGACGAATTGATGAATGTTAGCTTGGATGGAGAAGAATGTTATAAAGCAAGTTCAATAAAATGTAAATCACAGAAACTAGTAGGTGTATAGATAGGTGTTACTGAAAAGTTGTTTCAAATTTTCTGTATCCTTGAAGTTTCATAATAAAATTTTAAAGAAAACTCAGCTGGAATTCTACCCTCTAGAAAAAAAAAGTGAGGAAAAAAAAGCAACAAAGATCCTTCCTGAATCCAAGTCAGCAGCTCACATTTAAAACTGAAACGCACCACATGCTTTCAGCATTAGGTAAGAAGAATGTGAAATAAGCAATCAATCAAGGGCAAGCCTTGGTGTCTTTCAATTGATTCTCAGAGCTTTGATTTATTGTTAAGAAGGGGAGAACACACTCATTTCTCAGAAAACAAGAATCAGCATTTCTGGAAAAGGGAATCAGGTGCCTGTTTCCTGACTCATTTGTAAAGCTGTGTGGGCGAATGCAAAAACAGTGAAAAAAAGCACATCTTTATCCCACCCAGGAGCCCTGCTCTCTTTTCCTAGGTTACGAAATGTGTGTTTTATCAGGAATGTAGCAAAGGCCCTCATGCTCCTTCATTAGAATCCCACAACTCCTATCCCCCTCCTTTTCCCTAGATTGAAACCTGAAATCAATTTACAGATCCTAGTGTTAAAGTAGGGCTTGCATCCCAGCTAGGAGCAGGAAAGATTCGATAATGCAAATGCAAGATCTAAATGCAGATCAGGGGAGTGTGGGGGTGAGGTGGGATGAGTGCCCGAGGGGGTCCATAACCTGGACCCCCAGTAGGGAGGTAAGAAAAGTATCTGGTAAGGAGGAGGGAAAAGGGAGGAAACATACACCATTTTGATGACTCCCACATCTCTGCAAAAATAACACCAAAAACAATAAATAACACTGGTCAACACTGAGATCATTACTGACTTAAAAAGGCCCTAATCTGTAGTATATTGGTGTGCTGAACATGAATATAACCCTGAACATTTTTTATTAACTTTCGTTTTGAAGATATTTCATATAATTCATTTTATATGTTTCACTGTGTAATTTTATCCAGTAGGACTGCAACAACATCCTAAATCAGCCTAGAATGATGTAATATTGCATCACATTGCATAATATGATCATGCACACATCATCCAGAGTTGATTGCATCCTTTTCTGATGCGATGCAATACTACTGCCAGGCGGCTGCTGAAGTCAGCTGATGTCAGCAGTGCACTAGATAAAGCCCTGCCGGAAAGGTTGAGCATTGAAAATATTTCAGACTTTGTGTGAGATAGTTGAAGCTACTGTTCCATAGAACTGTTATTCTTTTTTTTTAAATATATATTTTATTGTTATTTATGTCTTTTACATTTTGTATTCCCCTTGGGTAGCCCACCACCAATTCAACCGTGATCCATCTCCATG
>PVIJ01008054.1:0-77290 GCA_004024925.1 Scalopus aquaticus | reverse complement strand
CCTACCCCCTGACCCGTTCCCTTCCCCCCTCCCTCCTCCCTCCTGACCTCAGAAATCTCACTTCAGTTAAGAACGTTCAACCGTCTGGGGGATTTGGTGGTCGGGGCACTGCTCTGGCGATACCTGATGGGGGGAATCTAAATATTACTTCAATTAAAACTAAATAATTCTTTTAAAAAAGAAGATCCTTTAAATGTTTTTTAAAAAAGACTATCCAATAGTTTATAATTATTTTGCTTTTGGAAGTTCACCCACTTCTTTTTCTCCTGTGTGTGCACCTGTCCAGTCTCCGCCTTGCCTTTTTGACGTGGCTACACGCGATTCCCTCCGCTGCTCCCACTTTGCCGTCTGTGGGAACGTTTGTGTGACCGGCGCGCACCTTCTCGGTGCAGTCCCCTATCAGTGGGCACTTGGGTTGCTCCCAGGTCCTAGTGACTAAACCGCGCGGCAGTCACCGCTGCGGAGCATGACGTGGTTTGAGCTGAGGGTTTCGCGTTTGTGATTCGTGGTTTCTGTCGCCACCCAGCAGGTCGCGTTGGTGAGCAGCGTGGGGCGAGCACCCAGCAGTCCCCAGCCCCGCCCCGCCCCCGCGCCAGACCCGGGCTGGCTGCCCTCGCCCAGGCGGCTACTTGAACCCTCGCAGTGAACCACAGCCAGATCAGGAGTCCAGCACCTCGCGTCACAACCACCCCCCTTTCCAGAGCGGTCACATTGATGGAGAGAACTTGAAAAAAAGGACTCGTCAGAGTAGACCTGCCTCGCACGGGAGGGGCTGGAAGGAATCAGCATGACCAGCAGCCCAGTGGTGCCCAAATCCCTGGGCGGCAGCGCCTGAGGCTGAGCGAAAGGTGAGGATGTGGAGATGGAGCTGCTGTGGCGTCTCCGGTTCCCTTTCCCGTTCTGGTGGCTGTTCAGGGTCAGCAGCAGACAAGCCCTCGCAGGGATGAGCCCTCCGACTGGAAGAGCCTGTAGCAGGGCATCACCGCTCTTGCTCGGGGCAGCAGCTGGCCTGGCCCCTGTGCCCATGGGGGTGGCTCTTCACCAGCTCTGTCCCTCTGCGGGGCAGCGGCCTCCTGCCCGCCCGGGACCTGTACATGCCGGGGCTTCTCCTCACTGACTCCCTCAGCCGAGGCAGCTCTCCTCAGGGCTGCCCGCCGGCCTGCGACCATCAGGCCTCTCTTAGCAAACCCGTCCCTTTCGGGGCAGCTCTTCCCGCCCGCTTGTGTCTGTGCCGGCGCCCTTTCCGTCCCCGTCCCTTTCCCTGATAAACCTGTTATTTAAGTATAACCAAAGTCTCTGTCTTGTAGAGAAGCCCGCCGTGTCCCGCTGAAGGGGAGCTCCGGTGAAGCCTTTCCCAGAGTGAACCCAAGGACCCTGCTCTCAAACCCATCAAACCCCAAAACGACATCAACATCATATATTTTTTTAAAAAAGATTCATTTATTTATGCATACAAGCTGGGGTACAGGCCAGAGGCGGCGAGAGGATTCACCAGAGACAGAGTGGGGAGCAGAACGGGCAGACTGACTGAAATACACTGCTGAGGGGAGCAGCGGGCAGGCAGGAGAGGTCTGCGGCGCCCTGTGGGAAACTCCCTGGCCGGGCTTCGAACTCGCTGCTGCCACCAGCTCAACAGCGCAGTGCTTAACCACTGAGCCACCGGGGAGGCCCAAATGTCATAATTTTAAGAAAACGAAGAGTACGGGGCCTTCCTGGGGGCGCAAGTGGTTAAGTCTCAGCCTATGAAGGTATCAGCAGCTGCTAAATCACGAGTTCCATCCTGCCAGGGAGATTCCCACATGGCGCAGCGGACCTCTCCTGTCTCCCTGCTGCTCCCCTCAGCAATGGATTTCAGTCAATACGGCTGTTCTGCTCCCCACTCTGTCTCTGGTGAGTCCTCTCACCACACCCACACCTCTGGCCTACACCCCAGCTCTTGTGTGCATAAATAAATAAATCTTTAAAAACTAGAAAAGAAAAAGAAGAGTCGCATGTGGCTCTTCGTGAAGCCTATCAAACACCTAAGTTTCGTGGAAAAATTGAAGAGATCGGGGTCAAGATGGCAAATGCCAACTTGTGTTTGTGCTTCGAGCCCATTGAGGGGATCAGAGGCCCTGGGACTTAGCATAAAATGGCTTCTTCATCCGAGTCCCTTTCAGCGTGTGCTTCCTGGCAGAACTTCACACCGGTTTGCTCACACATAGCTGCAGCCACGCAAGCCTGGGCTGTCAATGTGCATGTGAGACAGAAAGCTCCAGAGTAGGTTTGGCAGATTTTTCACAGCCTGGAAAGGAGGTTCTGTCTCCCAGGGGGCGAGGGGGACTCACAGGCACCAAGTGAGGCCTGCTTGCCCCTTTCAGCAGTGCCACCTCGGGCACAGGGGCGGCGGGGCCACAGTCTCCTGGGACTGGCCCGGGGGACAGAGCGCATCAGGCTGTGTCCGGCGCCGCTGGGACTGGAAGCTGCGCTGGGTGTGAGCTGGGATGTCGACGTACCTGCGCTTCGGGCTGGCGCAGAGGACCGGTGAGTGGCCCAAGCAGCCCCTGTGCAGAGAGGGGGCAGGCAGGCAGGCAGGCGGCCACCACCACGCTCCTGCAGGAGCCGCTGCAGCCGAGCAAGGTCAAGGGCGCTGAGAAGAACTATTTCTTTTCACTGGCCTCTGGATTTTTCTCCAAGATACAAAGCTCATTCCGCTGTGACTCATATGGTTAAAATGCAGCCACCTGACAGAGATTTGTAAACACGAAATTCACACGAGGCAGAAACTGACTAAATCGTGACTTCTCTGGAAATGAAGCTTTGGTGACGCCGGGTTGCAGGGTGCTGCGTGGTCAGCCGCTTCTGTGGCAAACCGGAGGTCCAGGTGTCACACCAAACTGTTAAGTGCACGTTTCAGCTTCGCACTGGTTTTGAATTGTTTTTTCCGAAGAGCTGCAATACGGGGCCACCTTTCTTTTTTTCTTTTTTCTTTAAGATTTATTTATTTATGCATACAAGCTGGGGTACAGGCCAGAGGTGTCGGGCGGGGAGAGGGTTCACCAGAGACAGAGCGGGGAGCAGAACAGGCAGATGAGAAACACACCGCTGAGGGGAGCAGTGGCCGAGGCAGGAGAGGTCTGCTGCACCATGTGGGAATCTCCCCGGCTGGGTATCGAACTCGCTGCTGCCAGCTCCACAGCGCAGCGCTCAACCGCTGCGCCACCAGGGAGGTGGGGACACCTTTCTATCCGGCAATGGGTGGAGCTGGGTGACATGCCCCTTTGTTGGACCTGGTGATGATTTTATTACAGTTTTTGTCACCAGGTATGGGCTTTGGGTAATGGAACTAGGGAGTACTCGGGTTTTCTCTTCCAATTCCTTGTCCCCAGCAGATCTTAAGAGGTGGCTTATAGGGACCTCCCTGGTGGCTCAATGGGTTAGGCGCAGTGGAGCTGTTGGAGGCTGCGGTGAGAGTTCGATGCCTGGCCAGGGAGATTCCCACACGGCGCAGCAGACCCCTCCTGCCTTGCCCGCTGCTCCCTTCAGCAGTGTATTTCGGTCAATCTGCCTGTTCTGCTCCCCACTCTGTCTCTGGTGAATCCTCTCATCGCCCTGCACCCCAGCTTGTATGCAAAAATAAATAAATCTTTAAAAAAAAAGAGGTGGCTTGTAATACTTTATTAAATATCAGAGGTGCCATTTAATAACAACGCTGCTTTGTACTAATAACACCAAACATGCTAAAAAACATCATCTCCACAGTTGGTTTTTAAAACCTTCATGCCAATTTCAAACTGAATACTATTGTCAGTTAATTAGGAGTCCAAGTAAGATGTTTTAAGAATGTAGATTAAATATGAAGGTTCGATAACTGTAAAGACAGAGAAGAGACTGTTAACAGCAGCTGTCTCCAGAGATAAGTGTTTGGTGATTAGAGGGTGAAAGGAGACTTACGTTTCTCTGCACTTTCTTGTACATTTTGAATTGTGTACCACGTGCATGGATGGTAAAAGAAAATTTGAATTAAAAGTGTAGGGGTGGAGAGGATTTTCCCCCTACCCTCTGGGTTCTTCTTGGATTGGTCCAGCAATGAAATTAACATCAGCCAAATTAGTGGGAGAAAACCCGAATTTAATTATGTACTTTGGAGACTCTACATAGGTATAGATTGTAAAGCCAGTGGGGCAAAATGAGGGTAAATGTCCTGAACGAAGGAATGGGCGAGGGTTCTGGGCCTTCAAGGAAAGAGGAGGGGGCACGCATGACGAGGAGAGGGGGTCACAGGACATTGGTGCTGACCTGGGCTGTTACCGCTGCCGGTGCCCCGCACCCTGGTAACCACCACGAGTTCTCACCTCGTGAAGCCGTAAAAAGGAATTCACAGACGTTTGGGTAAGCAAGCAGAGAGAAGCAAATTTTGTTTAAGAAAGAAAACTTAGGTTTATTACGAAAAAAAGACAAAAAGACTCCCAGGTAAAAGGTACCTGGAAGGGGCAGAGAAAAGCCAATATGGAGTTTGGGTTTGGAATGGTATACTTTCTTTCCCTTGTTATTTCAAATTCCATCGGTCTCCCTATGATTGGTTGGTTCTCAGTGGTCTCACCTTATCTGCTGGTGACCTCTTGCATCACAACCCCCCCCCCATCGTTGTTCACTTTCTGTATCTTCGCCCTTCCTTAATTCTCCGAGGTCCTTGCCCGTCTCTCCCTGAAGCTGCCTGATTAATTCTCACTTGCCCTTGTCTTAACATGGACCAGATCTCTGTGACTGGACATTTGCCCTGCCAAAGAGGTAGGTCTGACACAAAGGTTAAAAACCAAAACCAAAACCCTGGGACACATCCCCATTTCATTCTTCTGGATAGCGAAGTGGGTGGGAAATGTTTCTCCTGGGCCTGTAGAATCTCCATTGCCCGTAGCCCGTAGCTTGAAATAATCCACGTGCCAAAGTGACATGACCTGGGGAGGCCTGTTCTGGACATGGGGGGTGCAGGAGCAGAGAGGGGAGAGGAAGAAGCTGTCCTTCAAAATAAAAATTAAAATGAATATTGGGAATCTATTTTGAAACTGCATGTTCTTAATCCTTCAAAATAAAGGGAAATAAGCTCTGCTATTTTACAAACTCTACCCTCCCCCCACCCCCTGCATTTTAATAGTTGTGTAAAATCCCTTTAAGGACTCAACTAAGCCTGTGTGGGAGTTGAAAATGTTGACGATTCTCCCCCACCCAAGTTTGACAGAAGCGTGGAGAGGAGGGCCATCTGTTTTGTTTGAATGAGAAATGACCCAGCATTCTGATTTCAATTAGCCTCTTTGTAGCTTTATGTTTGAGCTGGTTCCATGGGTAGCAGTTCAAACTAAGTGCAGAGCCGAGCTGGCCAAGTTCTGCCAGTGCGGATTTGTTTGAACAACTGTCAACGAACATAGAACAAGAGTACGAGTCGGTGCTGCTGGATGCACAGGCAAAGGCACCGTCTTACGGAACCCAAACAGCTCGTCCTGGAATCCGAAAGCTAAACGACAGGAGTGTATCAAACAGCAACTTATTTACCCTAACAATTTCAATGTTTAAAGTCAGTGTCACTGGTCATCTAATTCCTGGTTTCAATCACCAAAACACTCGCCTCCCACAAGCCAAGGACTGTTATGCCCTGGGCATGCCAAGATGATCTACGCAGTGGTTTCTACTCGAGAAATTTGTGGTCTCTCTGTGAAGACAAAAACACGAACTCTACTTAAACGATAATAGAACTGTCAAGTATGCACATGTATGAATTATGAAAGATTTTATTATATTTATCTATTTATTTATGCATACAAGAGCTGGGGTGTAGGCCAGAGGTGCAGGGGTGAGAGGATTCCCCAGAGACAGAGTGGGGAGCGGAACAGGCAGGTCTATTGAAGTACACTAGTGAGGGGAGCAGCGGGGAGGCAGGAGAGGTCTGCTGCACCCTGTGGGAAGCTCCCTGGCCCGGCAGTGGCTGGTGATAGCTTGATAGTGCTGAGACTTTAACCCCTGAGCCACCAGGGAGGCCCCCACATGTACGAATTATTATGAGTTCAGAGGATGGTTTCCTACTGGGGAGGTCTGCTCAGTCGAGGTAGAGGACGGAAACAGCCCGTTACTCTGCGGCCCTTGCACATCACCTGCGCGCGCGTGCGTGCGCGCGCGCACACACACACACACACACACACACACACACACACACACACACACGGCAGCCCTGCACAGGGGACGGTGCAAAGCCAGCCCCGCCCCGGTGTGCTTATCCAAGATGCAGATTCCTGGGCCCCCGCCGGCACAGGTGGGTTGCCCAACTTGGATGCATCCATGGAGTGGGTCTTGAGGAAGTCATGAATGGGGACCCTCTAAAAGTTAATGAAACAGTGATTTACAACACTTCCCGGGGGCAGGGTCACCCCTCAGCCACCGCGAAGCCCAGTGCGAGGGCGGTCCACTGGACCCTTCCCCTATGTGCCCCCCCCCTTTCTGGCAGCCTTAGTTGTACAGACTTCAAAGGTTTGTTTCTGTTTCGTTTCGCTTTTTATATTCTACCAGTAGGATCATCTGGTGTTTGTCTCTTACCCTTGATCTCGCCTAGAGTAATTACGGGGCGTCACTTTTGACGCAGCTACGTTGTGCAAACCCAGCAGCAGCAGACTCACTGCATGCAATGCGGGAAAAATGCTCTGCGCTTTGCGCAGTGTCCTGAGCGCCTCTCCTGCCAGTTCTGCAGCTTCATCCGTCTCTCATCACATCTTCTCCAAGGGTTGGTAGTGTTCTCCAGCCACAGCAACCCAGGCAGCGGGCACAAGTCTGGGCAGTGTCCCCCAAGTGCTGGTGGCCACTGAGAGGACCCTGTGACAGGGTGTTGACTCACCGGCTGGGTCACGGGGTAGGCTGAGTCCCCAGTTCCTTCCACCTTCCACTGACGAAGCAGGAGACGTCAGCGTGGCTAACCCGGCCCTACAGCTGCATCCACCGTACGGAGACGCCCCACGAGCATGCGCAGAGGACTGGCCTGCAGCCCTGTCCACTGTGACCCCCCCCCCCTCTGATTTGGGGAACCAAGACACCGTCCATCAGGAAAAGGCCAGTTGGTATTCTGTGTGACCAGTGTCATGGACTGTCAAGTATCAGTAAAAACTAGCTTTTAAAAACTAAGAGCGATCCTTCAAATCTATCAGTGGTTCAAAGGATAAAAGGGGCAGAAAAATCAAACCCAGAGACATAGATTTGAAACTCAAATGAACAGCTTAAAGAAATCCAACAGTTTCAAAAGCTAAAAGGGTGTACAGAAACAATCTTTTAGTCCTTAAAATTCAAATGTCAGAGCCAAGGAAAGATTAGAAGATTAGCTACTGAAGTAAAAAGTTATGAAAAGCATTATTTTCTACATAAAAATCTCATTGTGGACAGAGATGTTACAGCCACTATTTATTTGGGTTACAGGAAAAATACAAATACGAAAAAATTCTTTTTGTTATTTGTAATGCGGTCGGGCTGGTTTGCAGCACTGCATGTCGGAGGAGTACCGGCCCTCAGCCCTGGCCCCACCCCTCTTCACTGCCTCCTGCATCTCTCCTCCCTCCTAAGCCTTTGCCTTTATTTTTCTGATTACCTGTCCATTATTTCAGTATGAAAATGGATACCTCAAAGCATAAAGAAAAATTATATCAAAACAGTAAGTTCACTGTTTTAATCACTGAGGTGTTTACAAAAGGAAAGATAAAATTGAACCTTGACTAACAAAATTGGCAAGGCTTATCTTTCTTTAGTCAGCCATCCTCTCTCAATGGTGCCTTAACGGTATCATATGTAAGATATAAGAGGTATATGAAACAAACTGGAAAGGAACTTTTCTATCTCAAATCTATGTGAGAGTTTAAAAATAACTAAAGCCCCTTCACTCTTTAAAACCGAAGGCCAAGTTTTGGTTTTTGTTTTTTTTTAAAAAAAACAGATGTCAATACAGAATTATTCCTTAAGAACCTAGCAACACTGTAAGTGCAACAGCTAGTAATTTTAATGACAGCATCTGTTTTTCTCTATTAGGCTGCAAGTATGGGACCCCAAGATGCAAGACGAATTAGTCTTAGAGATAAAGTAGACTGTTTCTGAAATCATCCCAAACTTCTTTATCCCACATAAATGGTTTTCAACTAGTCTGGTGAATGCGAAAGAGAAACAGTCACTTAACTCTATCAAATAAAACTATTTATGAAATCCAAATGAAGACAATATAATCATAAAGAAGGTAACACGCTAGTTATAAAGTACAGACTATAAAAACTCAAAAATCAAAAGCCATGTATTTTGAAAAGCAGGGTAAAACCCATAAAATCCTTAAGGACAACATAGCCAAGACCCAGTATTAACTACTAGACTTAAATAATTTATTTGGCTAGGTATATATGACTAAAATTCCCACTACTGCCCACTGGTGAAAATCTGAGCTTTGTCACAAATCTGAAGACACTGGAATTTCATTTAGATCAAAACTCAAAGTGTGACATTAACAAAAAATCAACAAAATCTGATAAAGGAATATAAATCACTTTAAAACACCATTGGTAAATAGATTTGTATTTACAGAACTTCCTTGAATATACAACAGGTAATGATGCAATGAAGATGTTTTTACAATATTTATTAAGATAACAAATTTATAAATTGAAAGACTCAGAGGCACATAGTTTAAAAGGCCAGTACCATGGGAATAATGAAGTCAACACAGAAAAGAAGATATGAACAGACACAACCAATACAAGATTTTTTTAAAAGCCACATCCCCCCAATAAACATATCATACGAATCATCCTTCAAAATTACCATGATAAAAAGTTATTTCCTTCAAAGAAAAATAATCTTTCCGCCTACCGAGCCTAGAAAATCCTATTTACAATGAACTGTCCTGCATTTCAACGGCATTGTTTAATATGGCCTCCTTTATCTGCTGTTAGAAGTACTGAAAATTGAATAGCTATTGTATTTACAAATGCACATAATATTTAAATTTGCTCTTCATTGAGAACAACTGAATATATACTTAATCAAATCACAATACAAATGCTTTAGTGTTGAAAACACTTTTTGTGGGGACAGGTATATGGGAAGAGGTGTATTTAGAATTATGTTGGTTCTGAAGGATTACTAGGCCAATAAGTCTGATAAAACTCAAGGTAGTCACAAAAACGGGTATTTGTTGATGAAGAATTTAATTTATTTCTGTTTTAACTGGACACACTGGGCTTCTTCAGTCAACCTTTACCACACTGTATATTTTGGTGACAAACCAAAAGCATGCAAAGAAGCCAATTGTTCCTAAAAAAGAAAAAGCAAAAATAAACCTCTTTTCAAAGAAAGATTCATAAGTTACACAAAAATACAGACAAAAAAATCGATTCTTTAAAAAGTCACAGAACTACCAATTACGACCTGCCAGGACTAACATACCCTAGAGATCCATGAGCTTTTAAAAAACACACAACTGCCTCAAATCAAATCTTGGAGAAATTGATAAGATCACCTAAGTTTTTTAGAAAACATTTTTTCCTTATTACCTGCAAAGACGGAATTTCCCTTTCCTACTTAAGAATATTTTCTTACCATAAAATAAAAAATTGCTAATAAGTTGTTTTCAAGTTATGGTGCGAGTAGACTAAACAGAATGCCACAACGTCATGGATTAAATGAAGGCATTTTCTAAGTACAGTTACTGGGAATGATCAGTTTGCAAAGAATAATAATAAAATAACCAGCGAGAGGTGATTTAATCTGCCCTGCCTGCCTCCACAGACCACTTTGCAGGGAGGTGACTTGCGACAACACATACGCTTCAGGTGCCTTCCTTGGCTGAGCCAGACCCCAAACCCGGACTGCAAGACAGTCTGGGGCCACGTGGCTGGGAATGTGCGCACGGCTCAAACGCCCTCTTTCTGACCGCAAGTGTCCTCTCTCAGGCTGTTTCGTGCTTAGGTTTGTTAGACAAACGCAGACTTTGCTTTGTAAAACACTATATACTAAATCGTGAAACTGCGAAACTGCTTATCACACTTAAAAAATCTGAGGCATTTCCCTTTTTCTTAGGGTAACCTCAGAGAAATAGTCAACGGGTGGGGTGCAGAAGAACAGAAAAGGGCAGTTATACCTCTTGTGTAAGTTTTACAGTTATATTTCAACTGGTTTAAATGGTATATAAAGAAAACCTATTAAAGGAAATTTTCTCAGTCAAGAGGCTAAACATGGGACATTACTATGAGAAGTTATAAATGCTGTTCTACTCATTCTTACGTCATACACGTACTGAGTAGCTACTATGCCCAAGTCACTGCAAACGTTTTAGAGGATCCACAAATGTGTCTTTTGGATATTCAAAGTCATTAAGTTTTAAGAAAAGGATGGGGTTAATTTCAGAAAACTAATGGTGCAAATAAATATATTTAAACAGCCTATGTTAGGAGAATTTCAAGATAACTACGGAAGATATATTAAGAAAAGAAAAAACATTTTAACTATCCTGGCAACTAAGAAAGGTAAGTTTATTTTGTTTGAAATATGAGATAGATATAATGTACATAAAGTGGCACCTTTGCGTATGTAACAGAATAATTATTTTTGTTTTGTAAATAAGTTGACTTAAATAAAATGGCGTCAGTTTGGAGTCCTGAAGCAAATAACGATGCACCTACTTTAGAAAAATGTTAAGACACTGAAGAGCTCACCACTTCCATGAAGAGAAAATGAGAAACATAACAGTTCCTGACTTAACTGGATGATTTAATTCAATGACTTTAGGTCACAAAATTTGTTTTACTTTGAATAATAATCACTTTAATAATTTAATAATCACCGACAATTAATTTTAAGTCATGGCTAAACTATCATCATATGCCTGGAAAAATAACAGACATTCACTAATATCATAATTTTTTTGTGCAAGGAACATTCTAAATATGTATTTATAGACACAGATACAGGTGCACAAGAACAGTAATTTCTTGTTTCTTAGGTTACTGCTCTCTTACAGATCATTTATTAAAGATTATTATTAAATTCTTATTCTAGAAGTTTGAAATGAGCAAAATGTAGAATAGCACTGTTTTTTTAGTTTCCTTTCTTTTCGGCTTCTGCAGACAATTCTTTTTATTTTTAAAAATTTATTTCATTTATTTATGCATACAAGAACTGGGGTGTAGGCCGGAGGTGTGGGGGGTGATTCACCACAGAGCGGGGAGCAGAACAGGTGGATCTACTGAAATTCACTGCTGAGGGGAGCAGCAGGGAGACAGGAGAAGTCTGCTGTACCACATGTGGGTCAGCTCCCCGGCCGGGGATCGAACTCACGTCGCAGCAACGGGTGACGCATGATAGCGCTGAGACTTAACCCTATGCCACCAAATCTTAGAGGACGGCCCCTGTAGCCAAATCTTAGAGAAGACAGTAGGTATATATTTTTTGTGACAAAGGAAGATCCCACAATTTTCCTTTTTTAAAAAATTCAGTCATTTCATAATGTAGCAAGCAGCCACAGGGCTCTAAGATAAAAAAAAAAAAACCTTCTATCTAGCTGGACAGAGGAGATACATGTACACACAAAATAAATAGCAATACAATACACACTGTTTCCCATTAGGTACCTGGGTTTTAAAGTGGAGACAGAAACTTGCTATTTAAAACTTCCGGAATAAGAGGTGTCCTATGATTCTCTTTCCGTGACATTACCCATTCTCATTCTCATGTTGACTTCACTCCAATTTCTACTCACTCCTAAACTCAGGACAACTAACTTTCCCCCTTACTATGAAATGGGCAGAAGACAGACTATGCTATTAAGAGGGGGAGGAGGGGAAAATTGAGATGCTGACCCAAGGTCCTCTGTACTTTTAGCTCACTCCTGACTCCTGTTTAGCCTTCTTTCCTTAGTTCTGTTTCCTCACCTGGGTTTCCGGATGCTCAACTCACCGGGGGGAACCCAGACCAAACTATGCCTAGCTGCTTGAGAACTAAATATAGAAGCACTAAGTAGCAGAAACCTTAATGGATCTTATGAAAGGAAAATAATTATAAATTCTTTGCCTAAGAAGTTATTATAGTGTTAACTATATTATATAATAATCATTTCACATTTTAAGTCTTACCTGTAAAAAGAAAGAAGATTAAAACCATGATCATGGTATAACCAAAGTACAGAATTGTACTTGCTGTTCCTGTGATTTGCAGCTTTGAAAAGAAGTAGTGTATCGCATATATTAAGAAATAAACTGCAGTAAAGCCACTGGTGAGGAATGAACGCCACTGCCAATGGTAATCCTAGGTAGAAGAGAAAAAATGAAACAAGAATTACTTCCCAGGTAATAGCTTCTGGCAACATGCAGCAGAATAAAATGACAAAGCAAATAACTAAGTGAAACAGCCCCTCCGCTCCGGTCTCTTTCTCCAGCGCAGTCTCCCACTCCCATCTTCAAGTCTGGAAAAATCTTAAATTTTTGAGTAATGAAGCATGAGACTATATTTTAAAATATATCTTTCCCAAAGAAAAGCAACATAATCTTAAAGTCTAGTCAACTCTACATTAGGAAGATTATTCTATAAAGATGTGGTTGATCTCCATTTTCATTATTAGTAGCATAAGTTACAAGGTAAGATTTAAAAACAGTTCTTCTTTTATTTAAAGTGGCTTTTATAACTTAGGAAATCTTTGTAAATACTCCACTATGTCTCCTATCCTTAGAATATGTGAAAAACAGATTTTAAAATCACGCCAATATTAGGAAAACTTAAAGACTCCACATACAAAAAATGAACAGTTAATGAATTCAGCAAAGGTGCAGAGTACAAGATAAACATGAAAATCAGTTGTGTTTTCATACACGAACAATGAACAATTCAAAAATGAAATTTAAAAAATTCCATTTACAATATGGCACCCAAAAGAATAAAATACATAGGGATAAATTTAACCAAGGAGGTGAAAAACTGATGCACTTTCTGAAAACCACAAAACACTACTAAAACAAACTAAGGAAGGCAAATAAATGGAAAGACATCCTTGTCCATGGACTGGAGGACAATACTGTTAAGATGGCAGTACTCTCCCCAAACAGACATCTAGGTTCGATGCAATCCCTATCAAGTTTCCAATGCCCTTTTCTCGGAAATGGAAAGGTCAAGCCTCGGATTCATAAGGAACTGTAAGGGGCCCTCGTTGGCCAAAACAATCTTCAAAAAGACAAAGTTGGAGAACTCACCCTTTCTACTTTTAAATCTTACTCCCTAGGTTACAGTCAACAACAGTGTGGAGTGGCGTAAGGCCAGACATGCTAGAGAAGAACTGAACACCACAGATGACCTACATATATGGTCTATGGCTTTCCAGATTATCGCCAAAACTGTTCAATGAGGAGAAAATAGCTACTCCAACAAATGGTCTGGGAAAATTGGAAATCCACATGCAAAACATGAAGTTGGATACCTACCTCATTCCCTATCAAAATGGGTCAATTACCTTAACATGTGAGTTAAAACTCTAACATAGAAGAAAACACAGGGGTAGATCTTGGTATTCTGAATTTAGCAATGAATTCTTAGATACAGCAACAAAATCAAAATAGAAAAATCAGATTATCAAAATTAAAAGAAACAAATTATCAAGAAAGGAAAATGTGAGTCAATATTTACAATCATGTACCTGATAAAAGTCTAGTATCCAGAATGAAAAACTGTCAAAATTCAACAAAACGATAATCCAATTTACAAACGGGTAAAGGATTCAAACAGACGTTTTACCAAACAAAATACAGACACAGTCAAAAAACACACAAAAATGCTCAAAACCACTGGTCACGCGGGAAATGAAAATCAGAAACCATAACATATTAGGACTTCACACTCACTAGAACTATAATTTTTTAAGAAATGGAAAACATCAAATGTTGAAAAAGATGAACTGATACTAGAACCTGTGTGTCTTGTTGGTGAGAGTGCAAAATGATGGCACCACTGTGGAAAAGTGTGTTGGTGCCTCAAAAGTTAAAGAATCAACATATGACTCAGCAATTCCATCCTAAGTATATACCGAAAGTATTGAAAATGGGTGCCAAACAATATCTGTACATAAATAGTCATAGCAGCACTAATCCCAATAGTTAAAAGGTGGAAACAAGTTTATCAATGGGTGAATGGATTAACAAACTGGGATGGATCTACTCACAATGGAGTATGACTCAGACATAAGACTGAGAACTGACACTCGCTACTGTATGATGAACCTTGAAAACCCAAGTGAGGCAGCCCTCCCGCCCGCCTGGGACTATGCAGGTGCCCTCTTTTTCTCCTTTTCCTAATAAACCTGTTCTTTTGCAATGTAAAAAAAGGAAAACATTCTAAGTGAAAGAGGCCAAGCACAAAAGGCTACATTTCGTATGACTCCATTAATATGAAATACCAGAATAAAGAAACCTGTGCACAAAAGCAGACTGGTGGCTACTGGGCTTGGGAGCAGTTTGAGGCTGGTGGGGGGTGATGGAAATATTCCGGAAAGAGAAAGCGGTGGTGGCTGTACAACACTAGCTGTAGTGCATGCCACCAAATCATTTACTTTAAAATGGTTAAGTTTATGTTATGTGAATTTAAACCTCAAATTTTTTTTAAGAAAGCATCAAGTTTAACAAAGTTAGATTTTATCTCCTGAATAGAAAATAACCACAAAGAATGATTTAATACAACCTAAATCTTTAAAAATCATTACCACCTTTTAGACAGAATGCCATCATTTTCCCATGCTGCCACGAACATAACTCAACATAAAGTGATCATGAAATGTTTCAATGAATTTTCCCAAATAAAATATTTATTTTTACTAAATTCCAGTCCAGAAATATCTATGTTATGGAAATAATATTAATTTTTAAGCTTGACCTTTATAAACTCAACATTTAACATTTTAAAGTTAAACTCTACACACACTGAACTGGGATAGTATCTTAATTCAATCCTTAAGAGGACTAACGTTTGACTTAGGAATGTGGGTCAGTTTCTATCTTAAAAAGCACTATCTACAGGAATAATACTATTCACAGTCGCCTTATGCCAAAATTCTGTTATACCTCGCATACACAACTGACATAAGAGAATGTTGCTAGTACGTACCTCTGCACATAGGTGGAAATAGCAAAGTAGTATAGTTGCTTCCGAGCATGTAATAACCAAAATGATAAACACCAGAAACAGGAAGCCAAACATATAATACATCTGGTGTGACCTACAATCAAACAAGTCAAGACAAACTAAGTACTTTCTCTTTGACACAAACATAGATGACACAATCTATACATTTTTCTTGAACTGAAAATGGTTGCTTTTTCTCTAATCAAAGACCACAAATCCTTATAGATTTAGAAGGCAATGAGGTAAATTCTTCACACTGAAATTTGTATTTAGAAGCAACAAATTAGATACTGTCAATGATAAATATTCACTCTCTAAGGGGCAAGCTATTCCCTTTTTCAGCAGTTACTCATGATTGATGGCTTTGGAGGAAGGACATGGCAGTGTCACTGAACTTTGCCTTCTTGCTCAGGTAGAACCTGAAACTTATTTATTCAGATACGCTTAGTCATAAGCATATCTGCTGGTGAGTGAGACAAATCTGGTAATTAACAGAAAGGCAGAGTTGAACTAAAAACAGATTACATTGTTATAATAAAAAGATTACATATTGTATGTGATAAAATCAGTTGAATTTATAAAATACTTTAAACAGGGCCTCCCTGGTGGCACAGCGGTTAAGCACTGTGCTGTGGAGCTGTCGGCATCGCCCAATGCGGGTTCGACGCCCGGCCGGGGAGAATCCCACATGGTGCGGCAGACCTCTCCTGCCTCGCCCGCTGCTCCCCTCAGCAGTGTATTTCTGATCTGCCTGTTCTGCTCCCCTACTCTGTCTCTGGTGAACCCTCTCGCCGCCCCACGCCTCTGGTCTGTACCCCGGCTTGTATGCATAAATAAATAAATCTTTAAAAAAAATTAAAAAAATAAAATAAAATACTTTAAACAACTAGGAAGGGAAATTGTTCTAATCAGTAAAAAGCCCAGTTTATTTTCTGACTTTGCTACCGTGAACCTTGTCACTTTCTGTAACAAGGCAGTGTGACCAACCACGGATCCTAATACACTGTAGCACATACACCCTGACAGAGTGGCTCAAAATGACCAGCAGGAGTTAGTCCATGCAAACAAGAAATCAGTGCAAGAAGGAATCCTGGGATCTGAAAGGACTCTGAAGGTCATCCTGCTCAGCCCTTCCTCCAAGGCCTGGTCTGATGCCCTCTACCAAGAGCTCAGAGTAGCTCCTCTGAAGCGGGACAGATTATTTATTCAAGAGCAGGTTTGGAGTGGCTAAGGTTCATTGTCCATGTGACACAATCCAATTACTTAATCTCCAAAGTCCCACTTCACCTTTAGAAACTAGGGTTAAGACCCACCTTATACAGGTCTGAGACTACAGTGAGAATTAAGTTAGAGTGAATATTCCTAAGCCTTTAACTGATAACAGCTGTTACTACGATTATTCTTTTTCCTACATGGGAAAGATAAAACAACCTTTCGATTCTTAATACTTCTACTTATTGGAGAATATATTTGTAAGCTATAAATAGCACTCCTGATGAACGAACGAGGAAGCAAGCACTACAAATGAGGAAAAAGGGCTTAGCTTTATCTCACCAGATACTATTGAGAATGAAGAAGAGCTGTATGAAGATGCACCCGAAGGGCAGGATCCCTCCCATGATGATGCCAGGCAATGGCTTTGTGTAGAAAGACTGTTCTGGAATCTGACGTGGAATCTGATTCGTCCGAACTGGATGTTCAATGGCCTTCAATAACGAGAGGAAAAACAATTCATAATTACTTACGTATTTTAAAAATTCTCTGTACTAGATTATTGCCAGTTTTTTTTCCTCACTCTATCCTATGCTAACACTAATGGCACCAGAAGTCTACTTAAGTCATCAATCTGAAATCTGTATTTAGAAGCAACAAGCCAGACACTGTCAGGTACCATATTCTCTGTGTCCACGGGGCAAACGACCCATTTCCAGAAGCTATTCACGGCTTGATGGCTATAGACAAAGTAAGAAATAAACAGAACATGAAAGAACACTTGGGCAATGATAGTTGATAAAATGGTGGAATTAGATTCTGCCTTAACTACCCACTTACTTTAAAAATCAGTTGGTTCTGAACTATTGTCAATGTATTTCTTATTTACAGACGGTTAGTGGACTCATTATTAAAACTGCTCAGTTTTACCAGGAGTTAAAAACATGAAGAGGATAGTCAAAGTCTCTGTAAAGCTTTAAGATCAGAGTATTGGTGATATTCTCAGCCACTTCTTCCTTTCACAATACACTGCATGGCAGTATAAAAGCAACTGGAACCTAAAGCCCCTAAAGGCTTATATGAGTGCGAAAAAGAAGCACATATGTAGAACTTAATTTTCTTGCAAAAAAAGTCCAAAAACATGTCTATAACTTTTGTGATGCTACACAAAATCTAAAACTTAGCATTTTCATTGAGGTCATCCTGCTGTGGACAAGATTATTTTACATTTAGATATAAGTATACAAAGGCAGAAAATCATTATATTGCTCTTCAATTTTATATTTTTAGTTGGTATATTTTTGGAATTTTAAGAATTTACTTAATCTATTTATGTAATCTGTATAATTAAAAAATTTAAATGGTGTTGGTTTATAGATGTTTTTTAATCATAAAGTTAAACAAAATGCTAAAGAACTTAAAAATTCTTTATCCTGGCCTGGTGTGCCAAGGAAACTAGGAAGCAAGGATAGTTATCTTCACAAACATGTTGGGCTCCCTTCACACAGGGTATTATAACACAGTATTTCTTTTAACCTGTGGATTGGCAAGGATAGTTAAGTGGAGTTAAAGGAACACACTGAAGAATAAATCTCATTTTCCTCTTAGCATGAGGGCAGAAGCAAGCAGCAGAGGAGAAAAGACAAAGTGGAGCAAGGAGGGAGAAAGGCAAGGAGGACCCAAACCTTGAATATAATCTTCCTTAAAAATCAAGCATATAAAATTCATTCCAAAGTTAAATACTTAAAAAAAAATTGCTTTTACTTTTATAGTTACTTTTCTTACAGCCATACTCTTGGTTTCCTTTGTTAAATAATGTAAACTAGAAACACTTAAATTACTAAGGAAAAAAGTGCACGTCTTTTAGATTAAAAACCTAAAAAACTGGGCATCCCTGGTGGTGCAAGGGGTTAAGTCGCAGCACTATGAAGTTATCAGCAGCCACTGCAGCTCAAGTTCGACCCCTGGCCAGGGAGCTAACCCACATGGCGCAGCAGACCTCTCCTGTCTCACCCGATGCTCCCCTCAGCAGTGTATTTCAATAGATCTGCCTTTCTGCTCCCCCTGTCTCTGGTGAATCCTCTCACCGCCCCCTCCCCACACCTCTGCCCTATACCGCAGTTCTTGTATGCATAAATAAATAAATCTTCAAAGAAAAAACAACCTAAAAATGACTTTTACTGTTTAAAAAGTCAACATTTTCCTTAGTTTAACTCAACATTTTACTTCCAATTAATCTATTAGTTTCCACCTACTTACAATCTTTGAAATCTATGTTTACATCTGTACAATCTCTTGCCCACATTCTTAAAATACTATTACGACTGCCATCAAACTTACAGTCATCAATTTTCTGTGAAATACAGATCCCACTGGACAAGTTTTTATCTTTTAGACACTTTCATCTCTCTTAAGGTGGCTCATGCTAATTTCCACAGCTGTAATTTTTAAGTAAGTTAACACCTAAAAACTTACATTCTTCTTAAAACCAAAGTAGGCGCCAATAAACGTTAGAGGCACAGATATGCAAAACCAAAGGGCCAATATGGCGACCAGTGTTCCAAAAGGAATAGCTGCTGAAGAGCCTTCTCCCCAGAGAATCAGATTCATTATAAAGAAGTCGGCAAATACAATCCTGTAAGACAAAACAGATTTCTAAGTAAAACTTGAGTCAGAGAAAAATGCAATCATATTAATTAGCAGTACAATTTAGTGTCTATAGAGAAAGAGGAATTGGTGAGTCACAGGCCTTGTGATTCTAAAGTTTACTAGAAATTGCCAAATTGCTCTTTAGATTTGTTTTGTGTCATAGAACTTCTACCTGCAGCTTGTGTAAGTTCTCTCTTTACATATTTCTTCATATTTGGGATAGAAAACCCTAAAGACTCCACCATAAAACTACTAGAGATAATAATGAATATAGCAAAGTGGCAGGACACAAAAACAACACACAAAACTGTGTTGCATTTCTATATACGATTAATTAGAAGAGAAATTAAGAAACAATTCCACTCACAATCCTACCAATAAGGACAAAGGGCTTGGGACTAAACTTTACGAAGTTTACCAAAGCTATCCCGAGAAAAACAAGCAAAATGGAGGTATCTCACTCCCTGCATTTACATTATACTATGTAGTGATAATCAGGACAGTATGAACAGAACCAAAACATCACCCAGAACAATGGAATAGAACTGAGAACCCACAAATGAACACACACAGACAGTTAATCTGTGACAAAGGAGTGAGAAAGGAAAGCCTCTTTAACAAATGCTGGGACTGGGCCTCCCCGGTGGCAGAGTGGTTAGGCGCTGCGCTGTGGAGCTGTCGGCAGCAGCGATGAGAGTTCGATCCCTGGCTGGGGAGATTTCCACATGGCTTGGCAGACCTCTCCTGCCTCACCCGCTGCTCCCCTCAACAGTGTATTTCCGTCAATCTGCCTGTTCTGCTCCCCACTCCGTCTCTGGTGAACCCTCTCGCTGCCCCACACCTCTGGTCTGTACCCCAGCTTGTGTGCATGGATAAATAAAATCTTTAAAAACAAACAAACAAACAAACAAAAAAAAAAAACCCAAAACAGGACAGTCACATGCAAACATAATTAAATAAATAATGATGTTAATATTACACACAAAAATTAACTCTGAATGGATTAAAGATTTGGATATAAGACCTAAAACCATAAAATACATAAGAAAACAAAAGTGACACACTCCTGGACATAGACTGCAGAGGTGGTGTTAGAGACTCAACTTCAACTCCAACAGGAAACAAAAGCAAAAATAAACAGACTACAAAATACATTTGAACAGCAAAAGAAACCATCACGGAAATAAAGAGGCATCCAACTGACTAGAAGATACTGTTCAGCATATGTCTGACAAGGGATTAATATCCAAAATACAGAAAGACTTCATATACATCAACAACAACAAAAACCCAATCAAAAAATGGGCAGGAGATTTGAAGAGATACGTGTCCTCTGATAGAGGGTCAACAGGCACTTAAACAGGCTCAAGTTCAAGTACTAACTAGGGAAATGTAACTCAAAACCACAATGACACATCATCTCACGGCTGTGAGAATGGTCTGTATCAAAAAAACTGGAAAACATGCTGGCGAGGGACCACAAAAAAGGAACTTGCTTTAATATTGGTGGGGATGTAATTTGGTGTAGTCTCTATGGAAACAGTATGAAGATTCCTTAAAAAAACTAAAAATGGAGGGCCTCCCTGGTGGCGCAGTGGTTAAGTGCTGCGCTGTGGAGCTGTCGGCAGCAGCGATGCGAGTTCGATGCCCAACCGAGGAGAATCCCACATGGTGCGGCACACCTCTCCTGCCTCGTCCGCTGCTCCCCTCAGCAGTGTATTTCTGATCTGCCTGTTCTGCTCCCCACTCTGTCTCTGGTGAACCCTCTCGCCACTCCACACCTCTGGCCTGTACCCCAGCTGTATGTACAAATAAATAAATCTTAAAAAAAAAAAAAAACAACTAAAAATGGAAATACCATGAGACTCGGCAATACCACAGCTAGGTATTTACTGAAAGAACATTAATTGGAAAAGACAGATACACCTCTGTTTATAGCAGCACTATTCACAGTGGCTAAGACATGGAAATAACCCAATACCTACTGGGGGATGACTGGATAAACTGTAAATATGCCTCTGTGTGTACACACACACACACACACACACACACACACACACACACTCTCTCTCTCTCTCTCTCTCTCTCACTTAATGGAATACTACTCAGCTATTAAAAAAGAGGGAAGCTTGCCTTCCACAACGTGAATGGAATCTGAGGTGATTATGCCATGTGAAGTGAGTCGCCATGTGAAGTGAAACATGATTCCAGGATGGTTTCTCTCCTATGCAGACTATAAACTAACTAAGCAGAACAAAACAAACTCCTAGACTCTGTGAAAAATATGGTGGTTCCCAGAGATAGAAGGAAAGGGGAGAGAAGGAAAGGGGAGACGGGGGCAATCTCCCAGTGGGAATGGCACTAGAACTGTGGTGATGGGTAAGGTGAGCTTTACTTACACATTAAAGTGAAGATACAAGCCCGAAATTTCTTTAGTATGGTAACTCAATCCTACTAGATTTAGTCTTTGGCTTTCTTATCGCTGCTCACTGTTTAGGGGTCAATTCTTGTTCACCAGAAATCTGGGAGTTGGGAAGAAAGTGGGTTCTGTTTCTAGAACCAGATGTGTATCAGATACTTGATATTAGAAATCTCCCAAAGGGTCAAGGCTGTTCTGTTTTTTCATGTGGTAAAGGTTTTGTTTTGGTATATATTAATCTATTAATAGAACAAACTAAAAAGTGGTAATATTTTTGATAAAAATCTGAAAATGTATGCATGCCTGAACTATCTTCAGGTGAGGATTCCTTTCTGTGATCAGATCAAAAGCTTTAAATGCAGCCTTACACGACAATACTACAGGATAATGTCTACACGCTCAGAAACAGACTTTTAAGAAAAGGAATATAAAATTTTCTCACGTCCAAAGGTATTTTTATGAGGTAAAGCATATAGTCATTCTACAAATGTTTATTAAATATTCACTTTACCCCTTTTTAAAAATTAAATTAATTTTCTTGAGTACATGGTTGAGAGACAGTAAAGACTAAAAAAACTTCAGGGACTGAAAATTTGGGAACTAAAATAGGACCATGTTAACAAAGTAACTACTGAAAAATGTACTTACCCAGGACAAAGAAATGATGTCAACAAAACATTTGTTTTCCACTTCTCACCTCCAAAGGCTATAAAAGAAAACAAAAGTGGTATAAAACACAGACTTTTCTCTGAAGCAAACCAAGTATTCATACTCCAAGTCAGGTACTGGACAATCTACCTGACAGAGGCACAAGTGTCCTCCCTAGAAAACGGCCCTGGTAAATGACACGCATTCCCTCACCGAATGAGCCAAGGCAGAGGTGCATATCACAGGCTGACTGCCCTGGAAAAGTCATGCTCGAGAGCTTTGCTTCAGTATAAAAATAAACCTTTTATTAAAAGAAAGTGACGTAGACCAGTTTTTCATTTCTAATCTTCTTTAACTTTAAAATAAAACAAACTCTTAAATTCTAAGTCAACGTCAGTCAGTGTGACTGAGTAAAGAAAGGGCAAGCTGGGATTCTCCCTTGTCTTGTAGCAAACCAGGAACCCACAAGTCTGATGGGCTGCATGTCCACGAGGGCTGAATCTCAGGCCTTCCGGCATTGCAGTGCTGGGCAGGGGGAGGTGGGAGGGGAAAAGCAATGTGGCAGATCATGTGACTAAGAGCAGGATTACAAATTCGCTTATGAACTTTTTACTCTCCTTTTGTCTTCTCCATTTTTTCCCCACTTAAAAAAAATTAAATTAAAAAGACCATTTACACAGAGTAAAAGAATTAAAGTACTGCTCTCACCCAGTTTAAAAGTTGGAGCTGAAACTGGCTGAGATCTGTAAACTGCTCTGATTTTTAAAAAAAGTTTTAGCACAGTTTACAAGCAAGTTTAAATACTGCTTGTCTTAAAAGACACCTGTTTTTGACTCTGGCCACGACTCTGGCCTGTACCTCAGCTTGTATGCATAAATAAATAAATCTTTAAAAAAAAATGCTACTTAATCTGCAGTTGGGTCATCTGCAGGATGGAGAGAGATAAAAATGTGTGTGTGAGTAGGATTGGAACTTCAAGCCGAGAGGGAACAGGATGTGGGAAGGTCCGAGGCAGGTGTAAAAGCACACACCTTACTGAGGAACTGACTGACCGCAAGCCAGCACAGCTGAGACAGTCAGGTGTGCTGTCAGAGCAGGGGTCTAACCTTAGCTCATAGGTCTGAAAATACGTATGGTCACCATGGTGCTGGGTCCTTTTGTAAAGGGTCAAAGAAATTAAACAACTTGACAAAATTCACAAAAATTAACACATACTCAGGAGAGAAGCATATCTGGCAAAGCCTAACTAATATGTCCACCTGGGATTGAGAACAGTGAATCTCACCTTCAGCTGCTATTTGACTCTACTGTGTTGTACCTAAAACCTTATTCATATCATTAAGCCCCCTGGAACCCGAGTTTTGTTCCATCTCTCTGGTACTTTGAATCGCACATTATCTATGGGCCACCTCCATAGGACTTCAGTATTCCTAAGCAGAGCAAACTAGCATTCACCAACAGTGAAAAAGCTGCCAAGTCAGCTGATCATCTCCCATCTTACTCTGTGGCCCTGACCTTTTTTTTCATTTAACTTTTACTTTCGTAAAGAAAGACTATAAGAGATTGTAACTAATTACATTATAGAAGTTTTTGTAACCCCAGCACTCTTCAAATAGGTGACATCTTAGTTTATATATAGCTGATTTTTATAAAAAGTAATGATAGAATTTTAAATATGATATCTCTAATATAAAAAGAGGTATGCCTGTACAAAATTACTTGCTTTAGTTAATAAATCAGTGATACTCATTTGGATACTTTCTTCCTTTATCAGTCTACATCTTTCAATGAGGGAGCAAATCTAACTTGTTCAACCAAACCTCTTAAGTCAAAATTTAAAAGGAGAGTGGATAAATAGCACCAAAATTTTCTTTTTTTGAACAGATAAATCTAGGGATTGTCATTCACATCACAAAAGAAACCACGAATCAGGCTTCTTTTCAGTAAGGATACACCCCTAGCCAGACGCTCTGAACACCTGCTCCTGACACAGCGGCGCAGACGCGCTGACGGAGCGAGCTGGCTTCCCACCCCACGCCCGTGACAGCGGCTCCTACTTACACTTGTAGAATCTGGCGGCAACATAGCCTGCAGGCGTGCCCAGCAGCACCCACAAGACCACAGCACATGTCATCAATGCGCCTCTGTTGGCAGGTGACAAAAATCCCAGGCAAGCAAAGACTAAAAAGTAAGCAATTTAAAGTTATAAATTTTATTTATTTTCTTACATCATTGTTCATTTTTGTACAATATTTAATTTTCCCCTCAGGTGTAGTCCCCATTAATTTTCCCACCTCCACAGCACCCGTGAAATATCACCACAGTCCCTTGTGAGCTGAAGGGGAGATGAAGAGTCAGCTCCAGGCTAGTCCTGAATTCACCAACCAGCCCCAGGTCACACAGAACCATGGCACACCGATCGGAAGAGCCAAAAGGACTCACAGAAACCATCCAGCCCACGCTACCCATTTAGGAAGAGTACTTTCACTGACACTTACAAAGGGTCACAAAAGTCATAATTAAAATCTGTGTCCCCGATCCTAGAAACACTGACAGCAGCATCCCTTTTCTTGGAGGACGGAAGATATCACCATGAACTAGTTTCCAGCCAAATTCTTCCTGGGCATCCTCCTAAAAAGGGAATGACATTGAATCGTCACGCAGTAAGACAATTAGCTTGGTAAGTGCTGAATATGTTGATACGGAAATTTTTTTTTTTAATTTACAGACAGTATGTTGAAATATAAAACTTGACTCATGGAGCTTTATATAATTCCCTTTCCTGTTTTTAAAGGAATGTTGTGTGTTAGGGTCTATGAGTAAGGTTATTGAGAAACGTTAAAAAAGAAATACAAAGACCATCTGATACCCATTTAGTTGAAGTCAAGCTTGATGAGCCAACCTGATGACTGAATTTTTAATCACACTTATTCTCTTTTAACCTATATTGATCCCCAGCGCAAACAAACACAAGGTATTAGGTCTTACAGCTACTCTACTGGACGGCTGGTGTGGCTGAGTCACCAGTCCAAACTGCCCTGTGTCCAGACCACGCATATGAACTGCCTCAGCAGCCTGCTGTCTGAGAGCATCTTCAACAGTGCTATCCACAGCAGACTGATTCTCCTCACCTACACTTTCTCTTCCTGCAGTCTCCCCCCGCAGGTAACGCTAACCTTCCAATTATTCAGTTGCCAAACCCTTGGAGTTAGCCTGATTCTTTCCTCTTTTTCATACCTGCCTGCAATCCCTTAATGAGCCCTACACTTATACTTCCAAAATACAGCCATAGGGCCAACCACCAGTCCATGGTTTGTCATCACCTCTCGCGTGGCCTCTACAATATATGACTTGCTCTTGCTTCTGCCCTTGCCTCAGTTCAGCTGATTCTCAACACAGCAGCAAAAATGCCCTTTCAACCAACTGAAAGGTGGTCTGGACTAGAACCATGCGGTCTTTCATTGACTTTCTCCCTCTTCCATCCCTCCAGGCAGGCAGGCAGGCAGCCCGTCTTCCATCCCACCTCCTAAACACCCTAGTTTACTTCCCTTCTTCTTTGCCACCATTCCCTGTATCTGGCAGTTCGCAAACAGCCTCCAGACTGGTTCCTGTGCTTCCAGTCTTGCCCTGCTCAGAATAATTCTGCACACAATATTCAAAGTGATTTTCCTAAAACAAAAATCTGGCCATGTCACTGCTATTTAAAACTCTTTAATAAATTCTCAATGATATTCAAAATGCACAGTTTACAAGTCCTTCAGAATCTGGCTTTTGCTATTTCCTCAGCATCCTCTCTTGAAACACTTTCCCGAGGAAACATCTGTATCCCTCCCCCCAATTCCCATTCCATCTTTGCAAGCAGCAGACAAAGCTATTGCTATTACTTTTACATATATTTTTTATAAATATAAAACAACTGAAATTTGAAACATGGAAAATTTTATGTAGGTACTAATTCTGCTCTAATAACAACTGATTTGTAAGACAATATTAAATACCAAAATATTTCCTTCCCCTTGATACAAAATACTTCCACATACACAGCTGGGAATTAGACTCTTACCTGATCATTCACAAAAAATGTACAAATTGAAGTATTACTATAAGTACAGGGCACCAAACAGATTAAATAAAATTATATCTGGAATTGTCTTTAAAATAAAGGGGCAGGGTGATGAGGGAAGCGATTCCATAGACAAAACAAGACTCAACACAATTTGATGAGCGGAACCAGGGTGACAGCTCTATGAAGCTCTTTTTGTGACTGTCTATTTAAAAAGTATTGGGGGGAGGTGGGAAAAAGCACATGTACCTCTTTTTTTAAGTGGAGTAGTGTTAGACAAGAGACCATGTGTAACTATTCTTTTATTTAATACTAAAAAATTTAGTGGGTGTTAAGTGAAAACCAAGTTTCCCACAGGTAGCTAGGTCACTTCCTGGGAGCAAACAAATGTTGATTAGTTTCTTGTTACTCTTGCAGAGATTATTCTACCTATACATATAAGCAAATGCATAAACACATTTATTTTTTGCACAAACGGTAGCATATAATACACTTTGTCTCATACCCTGCTTTTACGTCTAACAGTTTCAGAGAGCTTCCATATGTCTAGAGATTTCTACAGAGTTGCTTCATTCTTTTTTAATGAGTATACAGTATTTGGCTGTATGGACACTTCATAATTTATAAAACTAGTCCCTTATTGATGTGTATTTGGGTTTCTCACGATCTGCTATTATTATAAACAACCATGCATTTATCGCTTTAAAATAAAAATAGTAACAATAATGTATCCCACTTAATTTCTAGGAATGGAATTGTGAGGTCAGATTATTACATTATAAATTAGTAGCACCAATTCCTTTTATTGGTTATACCAAAATACATTTTCATGAGCTATGTATCAAAATGGTGGTATTCTCAATCTCCTCATACACATTATGGAACATTTAATTTCTGCCAATGTACCAATAATGGTGCCGTGTGGTTCTAATTTACTACGACACAATGGAAGCCACGGGAAACAGATGATAAAGTAGAACGACTGAAAAGCTTATCAATATTAATGTTCTTTTTCCTGTTCCTGTTTTATTAGAGCAGGAAAGAAAAGTTTTGGAGGAAAAAGACTAAGATGCCAAGGAGAGAAAACAATGAAAATGTGACCTTTTTTGTATAAATTACTGCAATTCTTATGGAAATTTTGTTAGAATGCTGCTATGAAAGAAAAGGAAAACACATGTAACATTATGAACTTAAAATATTTGAGAATAAATAAGGTTGGGGCATAAAATTACTTTGTGTTTTCGCAAACTGGGGATATGCTAGAAATTTAGACTCTGAAAGAGCTGATGGCCCAGAAGGGAAACGAGAGGACAGAGCAGAGCTGTGCACTCCGTCCACTCAGCGCCTATCTACTGCCACAGATGATCGAAGCTGTAAAGAGTTCAGCTCTGAATACTGTGGTGAGTAAATTTCAAGAGAATAACAATTTTCAAGGATCATTTTCTTATTTGCAAATGTGAATTCAGGATAACCTTTGAGAAGAACACCTTAAAAGCAGATTCTGCCTAAAGCTATTTAAACTTTTTCCAAAGGGAAAAATAAAGCCTATGACTAGCAGATTAAAGAAAAGTTGAAACGCTCACTGACCGTAGAATCCATCTGATTATATCTGGCAATGTCTTTATGCAGTGTCCGCAGCATAATCATAGCCACCATGCCAGACAAGAAGAGGACAATGACCAGGGAATTCATGATGCTGTAGGAATAAGCACGCTAGGATTAATCTGTGGCTTAACTTTGGAACAGTGAAACTCCATCTGACACTTTTTACTGAGTAACATTAAAACAGCATTAATCAAAATTAAAATGGCCTGAAATTCCATAAATTCAATAAACTGTGTTCTGCCATGTTTCCTTCTAAGGGATACATCATTTTCTATCCTTAACACAGTGTGGTTGTGTGGTCTGCTGAGAACCAGAATTTTGTTTTGTCCATGTCCCAAAACAGTGCAAAGTAAGCTGCAAAGATCAACAAAGCACTGTCTACACCCTCAAGAAATTTTCTAAGAACAGTTCTACTCATTAATGAGCATCAAAGGATTAGTCAGCAAAGTGGGAAAAGGAGAGTGAAGGCACAAAGGCACACGCTTTGTTATGTACTCTTCCACACCAGGTAAAGTGTTCAAATGCTCTTTCATTATCTCAGTTAATCCTCAGGACAATCCCAGGAGGCAGGCATTTCTAGATAAAGAAATGATTTCTCCAAAATTGGGAGACCTGGCCTCACTCACAACCAGTGACTACAGCCAGGATTGAATCCAAGTCTACCTGATCCAAAAGTCTAATTTTTGAGTAACTGGAAAGGATCACAGAATGAATGACATGTTCAAAGGCACGAAGAGCAGACTAAACACAGTATGGAAGGCAGATTAACTTTGTACTCTTACCTAAACCACTGAATGTGGGTATGAGGCATAGATTCCAGAATATAGTCCCATCTAGATGCCCATCTGATAGTTTTATCTTCCTGGAGGGTTAAAACAAAATGAAACTCTTTGAATTAGGATTTGCTACAAAGCACATTAATTCAAAATATCTATTCACAATGAGACTTTCCATTCAGTTGACAGATTTAATTTCTAACTATGCTAACTTCAGTTAGCCCTGGGATTCTGGGAATTTAGATTTATTTTCAGTCTCAGGCAAATCAAGATAAGATTAAGCAGTAAATAAAAGAGTTTCTAAATATATATAGTTTTTACAAGTCTTGCTTTAAATTATAACTAGTAAAGGCTTATTTCAATTGTCAAAAATTAGAACCTAGTTTCTCAGAGAGAAGGTGAGTGGAGTAATTTATTCTTTAGGCTCTCTGACGCCATCGCTCTATGCCATGAGACCTACCCAGACCAGAGGCATAACCTACTAAGCACCTGGCAGGTAACCCACACCAAGCTCCTAATACCTATAAAGAAAACACATACACCACGCTTGCAAGATTAGGGACTACAATGGTAGTGACCAGCACAGCTATAGCAGGCTGCCAAGGTCATTCATCAGAGCAGTGGTGGACTGTGGCCTCAGAATCACAGGAAGTAAACTTTTACTTCCTCGTAAAAAACTTCTCCATTCAGAATCCTCCCTTGAATTCCTTAACAATCTGTATAAATCATCTACCATAGGAAACGCTCCACTTAAGTTTATACTCAAATCCTGATTTAAAAAATGATGTTTTCCCAAATGCTGCTGCAGATATCTGACATCTTTATCCCCTCCTCCATGCTACTTTCTACCTTTCGTCTTATATATGTCTCTCTTGCTTAACAATCAGGCCCGATTCATTTCCTACACTTCTCATTTAAAAGAACTCAGTTTCAAGTGTGATTAGGTTGCCTGATGCACTGACAAACCATTCCAAAAATCAGCTCATTAAAAGCTTATCTACTTGACAGGCTTAATCATTAATTTCTTAGTTTAAGTAATATGAATTTAAAATCAATTCTGAGTTATTCTAAATATAAAAACAAACTCACTTGGAAGCTAACAGAGTAAGTATAGGCGATTTTGATCTCCCCAGAGGCCTTGTTACTTATATCCATGGGTGGTCCCGAGCAGTCTGGTTTATCTATATGGGTATGTTTGAAGCTGTGGGAAGAAACATTTAGACAAGATGCTGATAAAGCAGATTTTTAAATGGGGTGCAAGTTAGAGCTTTTGTGCATATTTCAGAATGCTGCCTATCATCAAAGGTGAAATTATCCATGTCATTCTTAGTAGTATGCTTATTTCATGTAAATAATGGGCTTAAGCATGTGCACAAAATTATTATTCAAAATTAGAAAGAAACTTTGGAAAACACTAAGACTTGAAAACCATTAAACAATCTTGAAAATAAAATTCTAAGGGAGTTGAAGTTAGCTGCCATCTTAATATGACAAGCATTTCTTTACAACTAGTGGCATGAGAACATGGCTAACTGAATAGGGAAGCCCTGAAAAAAAAAATAAATAAAAAAGGATCCCACAAATAATGTGCAAGGTATTTCCATTGTAAAAAATAATCAACGACTTGAAGAGATGCCCTTTTAATGCCTTGTCAAACACTGGCACCTAGCACTGCATGGAGATTTTGGATAGGACAGTATCAATCGCTCATCTGGTTGACTAAGAGGTCAAGCAGCATATCTCTAAGGCAATGCTTTCCTCCCACCCCCCCAGAAAAGAGAGAGCGAACTTGTCCCAACCACACACCTTTCCCATTCCAAGCGACATGGAAAAGCCGTCAAAACTTCTGATAGAAAAGCAAAGCAAAAAGTCACCTTAGACTAACCACTTACCCTGACAGAAAAATTAGTATTTGTACAATTTCTCTCAATAACAGATGTCAAAGGAAATTTTAGTAAAACTGATTCCCAAATACCGGATTACACGCCAGAATACTGATTAAGGAAAAAACTAACCGGGCCCAAACACTGACGCACTGGGCCTAAACTGGACTTTGTTTATTACCTATTTGCGTAGTTACCTTTTTGGTTCAAGTTTAGCAGCCACCAGTCTTGCTCCCATGGATCCAGTTTCCACAACATGATAGTATATTTTGATGTCAACATGGTTGAAGATGTAAAATGTATCTCTTTCATGGAATTCTGACTGTGGAACAGAATTTAAAGTTAAAGGCAGAAAACTGTATGGACAACTGGAAACATAAAACTTGGAAACAAGTCACAATGAATAGGAAAAATTAAGTTGGACAGAATTTTAATCCTTGCTCAAAACAATTTTTATGTTTTAGGGTTAAACTAAGCCAAAATAAATTGAGAGTGGTACAATTAATGCTTCTTTAACATTTTTTTTTAATGTTTTTATTCTTACATGAAACCTGTAAATAGCTACTAAAGAGAACACAGCTAATATTTTCTAACTTTCCACTTATAAAAAACTAACAAACTAAATTTTAAAATATTCCATGTTATATGCATGCTAAATTTTACGTATTTAAACACTTTTTCTCCATGAAAGTTTGTAACTTCAGACTAAATCACCCTAAATTATTCAAGGGTCTCCAGTCAGATCTCAAAAACATTAACCAACACAACCAGTTTCACGATCAATTTCATGCTAACTCTAAACAGATCGGTCATTAAGAGATTAATCAAGTTGATCTGATTACACAAAATATCTATCCCCAAATTTTAATTACTTTCTATATTTGTATCTTCACTTTATTCCTCTAATTTAAATATAAAAGAATGGCGTCAGAGACAGACACCTTTCAAAGGCACACCAAATTTAAGCAGTACAGTGCTTCACAGACTGAAAACAAAGTCTTTTTGGCACTCTACCATCTAAAATTTTTTACATAGCAAATTTATGAATCTCTTTTGTTTTGTTTTTATTTATTTTTATTTTAAATAAATGGTAGACTTTCTTTTTTTTTTTTTTTTAAGATTTTTATTTATTTATGCATATAAGCTGGGGTACAGACCAGAGGTGTGGGGCAGTGAGAGGGTTCACCAGAGACAGAGTGGGGAGCAGAACAGGCAGGCTGACTGAAACACACTGCTGAGGGGAGCAGCAGGCGAGCAGGAGAGGTCTGCTGCACCATGCGGAAATCTCCCTGCAGGGCATCGAACTCGCATCTGCGGACAGCTCCACAGCGCATAACTGCTGGGCCACCAGGGAGGCCCAATGTTTGGTTTTGGTTTTAAAAGATTTATTTATTTATGCGTACAAGAGCTGGGGTGGAGGCCAGAGGTATGGGGGTGTGAGAGGATTCACCAGACAGAAAGGGGAGCAGATCAGGCGGATGGACTGAAAAACATTGCTGAGGGGAGCAGCGGGGAGACAAGAGAGGTCTGCTGTGCCATGTGGGTCAGCTCTGTGGTCAAGGAGCGAACTTGTGCTACAGTGGCTGTTAATAGCTTCATAGAGACTTAACCCCTTGCGCCAACAGGGAGGCCCTATGAATCTTACCCTTAATAGCATGAGAATATGCATTCCTACCCCTTACTAGAGGCTTAGCATAAATATACACCCTTAGTAAATGCTGAACTGAATCTGATTATTTTACTTGTAGAGTTGAATTTATATGATCTTAACTTTAAGATCTTATTAATTGTACTTCAGAACATCTGAATTATTTTCATTCTATGATCCTAACAAAAAAAAGATAAAGAATTGAATTCTTCTACCTAAAAGCCATATTTTGAAAAGTAGCGGAGTTTTTCATGAACTCACATTAATAACACAGGCATCTTTTGCATGGCCTTTATCTGTAATATAACAGCCGATAGGAAATCCAGGATTACAAAACCGCTGACCATCTTCAACATCGTAACACCATGTTACAGGCATGTTATCCACAATCCTATGCACAGAAATAAAAATCAAGTTAGAAATCACTAAATGTGACTAAAAATTACTTAGAACCAAGTCATCACTGTAAATTTTAAGTGCCCATCCATTAATGCCTTAAGATGCCAACACCACAAGCAAGAAATACGGTATTTCATAAGTAATAGCATTATAGCAATGTCTGATATACTATTATGGAAAAAACTGTAAAACTTTGAATCTATAAACACATATAGGAAGGGGAGGAGCTTTATAAATTAATTATTGCAATTGCTAATTTAACAACATCATTATCTAAGTATAATTATCTTTAACAGAACTCAAAGCTTGAAAACGGTGCAAAACAATGCCTACATTTCCTTGAAAGCACTTTAAAAAAAAAGAACAGTATAGAAGCAAATGTCTTTTATTATTCAAGCAATTCAATAAAAGGGAGATGGAAACTGCAAGATATAGTAAATTCAAGGGCCAGGTGAAAAAGTGAAAATTATAATATCTATTAAAACTGTGGAAATCCAACTTACATCTAAAGGAAATGCTGCTATAAAGCTAGAGAAACAAGTCTTTAAAGTTCTACAGTGAAAAAGAATTCTTAAAAAACCACAATGAAAGAATCCCGTTTTGTAGCACTAAAGTCCAAGCATGTGGTCCCCTATGCCCAAAACACACTGCGGGACACAAATAAAAAATTACTAGAAATATACTAGTTGTATTACAGTCACATGAGCACACTCCAGGGCATGTTTTATTTGTTAATTAATGCATGCCTTAGGAAGTAAAATTATGATTCCACATTCAGCCGAGGTGTACATTAATGACCTAATAAAACATGTCTCGTCACATTTAAAGCTATTTAATAGTACTCAATGAACCAAATTTTAGAATCACCTACACTATTAAGTTGCTTAATATTCCAACCAGCAGGTCAGTACTTCCCATGAAAAGACTATAAAATATTAGCAGCATGAAAGCAATGTTACATAAAATAAATAATCCAGGTTTTCTGGAGGCCTAAAGAATGAAGTAATTGCTTTAATTTTTTAGATAAAGGATGAAGTTCAATCAATGAATACACTAGTAATGTATCAATTATAACATCTTTATGCTATCCTACCAGAGAAAGTACTACAAAAAAATAATATTATTACTCAAAAAATAAGAAATTAGGGGCAGTTTAGGTTTTTTAATATTCTAAATTTATCATTTATATAATGCTTGCAAGAGTAACCTTTTCTTAGTAATAGGAAAAGCATTAAAAACAACAAACAATTCCGGAAATAAATGTAAAAAAATTGAAATATAATGTTCAGTTATTGCTTTGCTAAATTAGAGTAGCATTTAATTTATAATACCAAAGAAATTAAAAATCATTTCTTTAATCTGATAAAGTGAAAAATAATATAAGAATATGACTCAAAGTTAAATGCTGGCACCAATACTTTCCACTGAGATCTCCTGACCATTTTTAGTTCCTTCTACCCTCTTTGAGTGTCATATGAAATAACTATTAATCATCCTGGAGTTTCCTAAAACATTTTATGATGAAGACTTGGGCTAAAACAAAATTTTAAGCTCCCAGCTAGAAGGGGTAGCTGCCCAAGTCTAATGGACCATTCCTTCTTTCTTCTGGTACAGCCTTCTGTAAAAAAGCAAACTCGTTTTTATGTGGTTATGGGGTATACGCAAAGGTCTGGTCAATTTGAGTCTATCCCCCTCTTCACAAACTCGTTCTTGGATGGTCACATGACCCAAGATTGTCCCCCTTTCTCTGGGCTTTTGCATTATGTGAATGGAGGGGAGGAGAGGAGGAACTGAGGGTTGAGAGAGAATGAGAGGTTCCAACTAGAGTGTGAACCACAGGATCTGGTTATATCCAAACTAAGGTCAGTGGTTCCTAATATTTCCAGGTGTAGGTAAATGAGTTGATCTGAGGTACTGAGAGACAAACACTCAACACGAAATACGTGAAGATAGGTGAAGATATTCACCACGTCCAGCAACTAACACTTGTTAGATGATATAGAACATGTAAACTATGAGCCCACAGAGAAAATAAGCATTTGTCAGTAAAATTACCTGGAAGATTAACAAAGGTTGTACTTTGAAAAGCTGGATTTGACACTTTATTTTTAATAATCTGTGTTTGAATAAGTAAACACTACAATGGAAGCAAAAATAAAAGACAGGTCATACAAAATGTGTTTTACAGGAAGATGCTATTTATCAAACATCCAAAGAAAGTTAAATTTTGTTTTCCCATTGTCTTTTTCATGGCCAATAGGCCTGAAATAATAGGTAATTCCTTAAAGTATAAATATGCTCTTACTATCTGTGTGTGAATAAAATAAGTGCTCTATGCACCGGAAGAAGCAGACAGTAGTCATCTAGGCACAATTAAAAGTTACTTTAAGCAGCTGGCCTTAGCAACCCTCAAGCAAGAAAGTCACTACCTCATACTACTATTAGTAACAAAGGAAATAAGTTAATTTTCTATATGTTCTATCAGTGAGGTCATTTATATATTCAGTGAAACAGAATATGTAATTTCCTTTCCCTGAAAAAGTAAAAATCCAAACTCCCCATGTCTTACCAGTGATGTTGATAATTCAGTAACATGCTTTTTTTCAAGAATTCTAACTTTTGTTTGTCTTCAGCTTTCTCTGTATGATATGTTTTTGTACAGACAAGCTTACAGGTCTCTTCCTTATTAAATGTAAACTGTAATAAAATAAAGAGAAAAGCAAATTAAGAAAAAATATCCAGGTTGTCATATCCATATCACAGCTAGAATAAAAGTGCTGATCTCATTAAATTACTTGAGTGTATTAATAAACATCTAAAAATTCCCCATAGTTCAATCATATTTAAAATTATTTTTATTTTGACTTTTGATAATTTCATCCGCTCACCTTTTAAATATAAATGAGCCCTAGAAAGGGAAAAAACACGTAAAACAAACAGTAATGTGCCACGATCATGTTTTTTGAATTATGGAACTGATGGCTTTTAATTAACAAGCAGACAAATTTTGATGCCTTTATACACATTCCATGGATATTTGTTAAGTGCCCCCATTTGCCAGGTGATAGACATTCAACAGTGAACAACACAGATTGTGATAAAACAAGTATAAAAACTAGATGTCTAACATCAAGGTACACAGGAGCCTTTTTTTTTTTAAAGATTTATTTATTTATTTTTTATTTATACATACAAGTTGGGGTATGCCAGAGGCATGGGGTGGCGAGAGGGTTCACCAGAGACAGAGCGGGTAGCAGAACAGGCAGATCAGAAATACACTGCTGAGGGGAGCAGTGGGCGAGGCAGGAGAGGTCTGCCGAGCCATGTGGGATTCTCCCCGGCCGGGCGTCGAACTCGCGTCGCCGCTGCCAACAGCTCCACAGCGCAGCGCTTAACCGCTGCGCCACCGGGGAGGCCCCACAGGAGCCTTTTTATTCATATCCAAAGACTCAATTTTCAGGATCCTATTTAATAGTAAAGTTGAACAAACAGAAAATCGAAACTTTCCTAAACCAAAATTAAAATTTAAGGATTTCTCCAATTTTGGAGTCTAGGGCTTGTTTTATGTGTGCAAAATCTTATTTACAACGTATTCTATAATGTAGGCTTCCTAATCATAACCAATTAAGCGGTACTTTTAAAAATGTCTCCTACTTTTCTAATTTCCCCAACTAACTATACAGAGTCCATAATTACAAATCTTTTAATAAATTCAAACTATTACAGGTGATAAAAAGGGACAACTTTCACCTCTAAGTCACCCATTCTTTTGTACATTATTTATTAAATTTCCTAAACCAGTTTCTGTGCATCAGCTGACAAACATTTTCAAGTATAGCCCACTGCTGCCACCTGTCAGCTTATAGTTTCGTTTTGGCCACAACGCTACTTCTGTAAATACAGCAATATTTGTGCGATTATTTAGTATTTTTAATCTACGAGTCTTAATAGGTTCCTTTTAGAGAGTGGGGGAAAAAAGAATATATGTAGACATGTAAGGAAGGGACCTGAGGGACAGGTGTACTTAAATTAAGCAGAGAGTCATTGTTAGTTCCACCGAAAGTGGCAAATCTTTCAGCTTGGTTCAATATTCCCTGCATTTAGGGTAAGTCAACTGTATGCTCGATTGTGAAGGAAAATCAGACTAAAGATGAAACTGAATTATCCTATTTAACTTTTATTGCCTCATGTCTTCCTCCTAGTACCCCTTTGAGGTAATCTCCTTTGCTGGATCTTCCTCATCTTTCTAACTTGCTAACAGCGAGTGCTCCAAAGTCCAGTTCTTAGAATTCTTCATGATCTATACCCATTCCCTCAGGAATCACATCAATTCCTAGCTTAAAATACTATTTATGCACTGATGATTTTCAGATGTAAATGTCTAGGCTGAATCCCTTTCCGGACTCCAGACATAGTTACCTGTTTACTCAACGTCTCCACTTGGATGCCTAATGCACACACCTCACACTTACCATGTCCAAAACTCACTCGGCCCCATTCCCCAAACCTGCTCTTCCAAACCCCACCTCCCATCCCTCAGAAAACGTTGCCCATGGCCACTCATGGTCTGAGACACTATCAGCTCCTACATGTCGTAATGACTGTAGAAGCCTCCTCACTGTCTCTCGGTTTCTCGCCCTGCTCGCCCATAGCCCACCCTTAGCAGCAGCCCTAGAGGTCCTGCTAAAATCCAGTCTAAGCCTACTCAAAATCCTCCAATGCAAATCATCTCACTCAGATGTACAGGCCAAGGTCTTTATAGTGGTCTAAGAGTTACTTACACTGTGGTCCCCATTACTTCTTTGCCTTCATTTCCTGCTATTCTCTATCTTGCCCATTTATTCAAGTTACACCAGTGTTTTCTCTGCCCTGAACACACTAGAAAAACTCACATCTTGGGACCTTTGCATGTGCTACTTTCTTCCCCTGGAACATCTTCCTCCCAGATATTCACATGGCACACCTCCCTTGCTTGCTTCAGTCTTTTGCTCAAATGTCAACTTCTCAGTCAGACTTTCTCTGGCCTATTTAAAATTGCAAATTCTCCATCCACCTCCCCTGATTTATTTTTGATAGTTCTTTCATTAGCAGCTGGCACAGTACATATTTTAGTAATTCATTTCATTTCCTTCTCCCATCAGTATATACAATCCACAAAGGAAGAGATGTTTGTCTTATTCACTGCTGTATCCCACATCTACCATAGCGTCTGGCACATGAAAGGCACTCGACAAAAGTGTTAACCAAGTAAATGAATGAACGGGAGTTGCTAGACTTGAAATGAGATTTTATGATCCTATGACACGTGGCTCTGTTTCCTAACACACACGATGTCTCGCACCATTATTTCCCCTCCTCCAACAGAAGTTATAGATAAAAGATGGCAAAGCAGATTTGAGGTTTTGTTTTATTTCTGGCTGTTTCCGTTGTGTTGACTTCAGATCTGCAATAAGGCAAAATTCTTTGGAAATAAAGGACAAAGAATCACTACTGAACAATACAGGTCAACACAGTTATGACTAGCTTGTAAAAACAATCTGATCTCTTAGCCCCATGTTTCTGCCTACTTATATGCCTTGGTCTTAAATGCTTGTGCAGGGGCCTCCCTGGTGGCGCAGCGGTTGAGCGGTGCGCTGTGGAACTGTCGGGGGCAGCGACACAAGTTTGACGCCCGGCTGGGGAGATTCCCACATGGCCCCGCAGACCTCTCCTGCCTCGCCTGCTGCTCCCCTCAGCAGTGTATTTCCGTCGATCTGCCTGTTCTGCCCCTGGCTCTCTCTCTGGTGAGCCCTCTTGCCACCCCATGCCTCTGGCCTGTACCCCAGCTTGTATGCATAAATAAATAAATCTTTAAAAAAAAAAAGTTTGTGCAATCCCTTCTAGCTGGGGGCTTAAAGAATTTGTTTCAGCACAAATATTCATCCTAAAATACTTTCGGAAACTCTAGGATGTTAGATGTGCACCTTTCCTGGTTTAAGAGCTCCTGCTCTTCTATTTCATCTCAATTCCCAGGACAAAGGAATAAATTTGAAAAGCCTTGGGACTAAGAGCATAAGCAGGACATAGTCTTTACACATAAATAAATGTACCCTAAATGGGATCCTACTAAGGAAATAATTTGCTTTTAGAGTGCCCCAAAAGGATACAACTTCTCCATGGGTTTGAATATTCTGCTAGCTTTCCTTCTGTTTGCCATTATCTGTCATGGGCAGATATTTACTGCTAGAGATGACTGCTGTCCCCCAAGTTCAAAGCATTACTGATGCTCTTCCCTTCCATCATTTCTCAAGGCTCAGGAGTAAGTAACCAGAAAAATGAGGCTGAAACACCACATGAGTATTTCAATTTGATTTGTAGTAAACATGCCTAAAAGTCACCCTCTATTAGAAAAAGAACGCAGTCACTTCCCAAGCAATCTTTCAAAATATCATAGCAGGGAGATGCTACACAGTCAATATGCTTCCTTTTCTCAATATCAGTACCTGTTTATACACCTGTTCTTCCTCTCCAGTTACTCCATTTAATTAGACCTTTAAATCTATTGTCCTTAAAATATTTTTGGAAATACTGGCATCTTTAAGGGTAGAAAATTTCAAATCAGATTATTTTAAGAGGACATACTTATAGCTGAAAATTATACCCATCAGTGGATTAAGCTTGCACACTTACGTCTTCTCCCCCGGTGCTTCACAGTGTGGGGTAGTGCTGGAGGGAGTGCAATGGTCAGAGGGAGAAACCAAGCCTTGAGGATTTGCTGAGCAGCTACCCAGTTATTAAGTGCCAAGGGAGATAAATGGGGTTGCTTAGTGAGAAAGCAGCAGAGGTGGCTAACCATGGGGTGCAAGCCACAGAAGAGGAGGATGTGGTACCAAGAGGGAGAGCTGTCAGGCAGGGGAATAAAACGTGGGGTCAAGTTCCAGCCATTAAAATGAATGTGCTCATGTGTACAGATGCTGAAGAGAGAGCGTTAAAGGAAAAATGCACAGTGCATTTTGTGCTAAAGTATAAATAAGTCTGTCTAATCTTATTTATATAGCTTGTAAATGCATGGAGAATTTCAGGAAAGATTAACCAAAAACTGTGATGTGGAACTGGAAGGAAGACTTACTTTTCATTTTACTTTCTTCTGTACCATTTAATTTTTTATGGCGATACATTATTACAAACTAGTTTAATTTTACGAAGAGAGATCGTTATTCACTGTGCAGCAGGAGAACAGATATAAACTGAAGAAGAAACTGTGCAATGCAGAAAAATAGACTTTTATTAAAAGATAACAGGTTTAAAAGGTAGAATAAGTCTGGGTGATGTTGAGTACATACAATGAAGAAAATATCTTGTATTGTGCTTAGCTTTGGTTTAAATGATGTCCCAAAATGTATCAAAGATGTTCCAAATATATTTCAATGGTCAAAATAGAAAGACCAGCTCCCCCAAACTCTCTGGGGAGTTGTGCTGCATTTGCTAATAAAGAAAATCTATGGCTACTGTCCCAAAGGGCTGGGGGCCGGTGGAGATTTGGAGCAGCTAGGGCATGACTGAAGCTGGCTTCCAGGTCCCTTCTAAGATGAGAAAGGGGGTCAGAGCTGTCCTTCCGACAGCCACCTTATTATCTATAATACAGGTTGTATGAACATTAATTAAGATACATTTATCCATGATATAGCATGAGAAGGAGAGGGAACCTATGAAGTAATGACTTTAAGAAAGATTCCTGAATACAAACCTTGTATGGCGAAGGTTCAATTCTTTCCCCGAATAACACCTGACCAAGATTTTCAGATGGGCGTTTTCCTTCAGAGGCTTGGCAAAAATCAAACCTGCAGCGGGGACATATTTATGTTTTAAAACATAAAAGGAAATAATAACACAGCAAGCCCCTCATCAATTTCGAGGGCAGATCATTCCAGCAGCTCTAGCAGAAGAAGAAACATATTCACAATCCAACTTCCATGTACCACACATCACCAACGAAACAAAAATCTAAAAATAATGTCTCAGAATGCTTTCACTGTTAAATAAGTCTCTCAAGATGTAAATTTTAGAATTTTAAAAACTGACACAATGTATCAATTTTTTCTAGTAAAAAATTACTTACACCTTTATTTTTCAAGTAGATTTTGCATAATTTATCTCCTTTTGCTATAAGTTTCTAATCCAAATCTTTACTTAATAACGTCATTTCCAGTAGATGTGTCAAATTTATCAGGGTTTGTATCTCATCTCAATACACTGGTCAGGACATCCCAACACAAGCAGTCAGGTCTGACTTACTTTCCGCCTCCTGGTCTCACTCCCCTGTATTACTAACCAGGTTTTAACAAAGTTTTGTTTAAACATTACAGCTTGACTTCAGGTTTGTTATGGAAAATTAAAGGACACCCTGGAATGCTATGTGAGCACAGAGATGGCTCCAGACTAGATTCCTAAGAGGAAGGTGCATCTCGGGTGATAAAAAGCTGGGGCTACGGAGTTCCCAAATGAAGGCTCTCCACCTACTGACATAAGAGCTCCACGTGGTTTCCCAGGAATAGGCACAAAGACTGAAGGAGAGATGTTTATTTAAGAAAACAAACAAAAGCTAGAAAAAGTATTATGTCTCCAATAGTTACATAAATTTTAGTCTACCTGTTCACGACTCTTGTACTCTCACACACGTACAGGCATGGGATTCTTACAGGATAGTCTTACTTTTCTGTCTGCACTTTTTTTTTTAAACAGGAAACATATTTTTTCCCAAAACTCTCAGGAATTTAGAAACCAACTAAAATTCAGGAACCAGGTTTACACCGTATACGATATAGTTAAGTGACTAACAAATATTCAGTGTTTCTTATGGTATCAAAAAGGGAAATATATGTTCACAAAGAGAGAACTAGTATAACAAATCATATATGGATCTATACAATCTCTATAAAGGAATAAAAGAATGAGGTAGCTTAGCCATATATCAACATGGAAAGATGTCCGCAATAGCTTCAGTGAGAAAGATGCAAATAAAATGTAATACCATGTACATACTTTTAAGACAAAAGGTATAATTGTTATGTACATATCAGGATATGTGAGAAAAAGCATGCAATGGAACATCAAGTCATTATTTTTGGGAACTGATAATGTAGGATGAGGATCTTGTTTCCAAATGTGTGGGGTTTTTAATAATTAAAAACTTAAAAGAAAACAGGATATTTTTGTCCAGTCATATAAAAAAGGAAATCTACTGCTTGAGTTGGTACTTCTGTTGTACTGCAAAGAAATATAAAAAGATCACATTTCACATTTTCTATCTTAGAAATAAAGAATAGACCTAAAAAATGTTTTTAGGCCTTGAACATTTTTAAAATGCATATGGATTTATCCATAATTGTGGAAAGTTAAAAGTTCTAAATGTAAAAATTGCGATGAATCACTTAAAATTGTATGCAAAAAACAAGCCAAAAAACTTACGCTGTATATTCATAAGGAAGAACAGATTCCACTGAGTCAAGTCTGTTAACAAATAGTTCTATTTCAGCCTGAAAATAAGGAAACACAGAATTAGAATATAAACAACTAGAGATGAAAACTTCAGTTGTGCTTAGAATTGAAAAAGAATCTGAAATGTGAACTTTTATGGTATCAAGACAATTCAAACAATTTTCTTATAAATTCATCAATTGAGTGAATTTACATGCATGTAAATTACACCAAAATAATTTTCAGAGTTGTAAATGTCTCCAATATTTTCTAAGTGTTTTTGTTATAACATTCCTAAAAAATCAAATAAGATATTTTATTTAAACCCTTCATCACATCAATACAGATGCTGTTTTTTAAAAATCTGGTTTCCAAATGCAGCATTTCATTTTTTCATTCTGCAGCCAAAAAAATTTTTAAACTATTTTTTAACATTTTCACAGCAATAACAATCAAGAAATGTTGACAGTAGGCAATAAATTTCTAGATCATCTCTACCAGACATACAATTCCATGCACGAGTATTCACAAGCAGACAGGAGACACAGTGAAAATATGGTCTGACTCCAAAAAACTGCTTTGCTCAGTCTGAAAGTGCTGGACTACTATGGAAAGACGGTGAAGGCTTTCACAAAGACCAGACTGAGTTCAACAATGGAGGGGGAGAAGCCCTGTATCAGGTTCCCAGGAGACAGGGCCAACAGAAAGCTACAGCTTCCTGGGGCCTCCCCGGTGGCGCAGCGGTTAAGCGCTGCGCTGTGGAGCTGCGCTGTGGAGCTGTCGGCAGCGGCGACGCGAGTTCGACGCCCAGCTAGGGAGAATCCCACATGGTGTGGCAGACCTCTCCTGCCTCACCCGCTGCTCCCCTCAGCAGTGTATTTCGGTCAGTCTGCCCGTTCTGCTCCCCACTCTGTCTCTGGTGAACCCTCTCGCCGCCCCACGCCTCTGGCCTGTGCCCCAGCTTGTATGTATAAATACAAAAAAATAAAAAATAAATAAATAAATATTGTATAAAAAAAAAACAGGTCAAGAAAGCTACAGCTTCCTACTGAAGCCCCCTCATTTCTCCAAATTATATTTGAAGTTCCACAAGACCCAAAACTCTCACTCTCTTAACACTTTGTGGTCCGCTCACGTATTAGTATGTGTTTTTGTCACCAGTATCAGGTGGCCGCTCACGTATTAATATGCGTTCATCTATCTAGTCTCTGGTTTTTCACGCCACGGTAAATTTATTGGGAACTACGAGGAGCTATTTCTTTGATCGCACTCAGTCTAGAAGCTTTACCCATTGTTTTGGTGAAAGTGCAAGGTGTTTTATGAGAGCTATTACAGTTTTTTTAATATCCAGTAGTTCAGGAGTTGTGTGAGTTTTATTGAATGCTTACACCATTCATGCGGTGGCACAGAAAATGGCCGGCCCCAAGGGCTGGTAAATTTAAAGGGCACCGGCACACAAAGTGTTAACAGTGACTCAAGTCGGAACTTTTAGATGAAGAAGACAGAGAGTAATTTGTGCCCTAAACAATCACACAGGAGCTGTGAGTCAAGTATATTAGAGTTCGACTGTACATTTGCTCTGGACTCTGGGATGAAGAGGCATCAAGCCACATTTGCCACTGTTACCTCATTCACTAGTGCTGCCAGCAGTCCTCTGACACTTTAACATCCCCAGAGTGAGACACAAGGGCAAGAATACAGACTCTGGGGCCTGTCTGGGTGAGTTCAAATCCCTGTTCTACCACTTACTACTTGATGACTTTGATTAAATTATTTAACATCTAAGTTTCCTCATGGATGCTTCAGTTTCCTTACTGCAAGATGGGGATAACTATATTTATCTCAGAGGGGTATGAAAACTGAATGAGCTAATTGTATTTACAAATTCTTCAAACAGTGTCTAACACTTGAAGTCCTATATATTTGCATCATAAACAAAACCCAAATAGGATGAAAGTCATCTGGATTAGGGAACGCCTCAGCTACACCGCTCCCCACTCAAACGCTCACCCAGGGCCGCCCTGGTGGAACAACTGGTATAGTGCAGCCCTGTGGAGGTGTGTGGCGGGCGCCAATCTGATGCCTGGCCGGGGAGAATACCACATGACACGGCAGACCTCTCCTGCCTCACCCGCAGCTCCCCTCAGCAGTGTATTTCTGTCAGTCTGCCTGTTCTTCTCCCCACTCTGTCTCTGGTGAACCCTCTCACCGCCTCACACCTCCGGCATGCACCCCAGCTTGTATGCAAATAAAATAAATCTAAAAAAAAAAAATGTTCATCCAATATCAACGAAACAATGGAAGGCATTAGCCTTTGCAGGTAGTACTGTAAACAGCACCCTTGGCAAGCCAGAAAATCCTGCTTAAATGAAATGACAGATCAATGGCAACACTGTCTCAAAGACAAAAAAAAGTAACTGCCTTTCCTGTATAAAATATTCAAGACTTTCACTGGTCATGTTAGCTAAAAAGACAAGAAGACTGGACATTAAGCACTACCACATGCTTATCTAATTAACACCAACATATACAACTGTTATAAAATGCAAAATTCCTAGTTGATGAGTTACTCTAACAAAATAATTTTTCCTAATTAGAAGGGATCAAAACTGCTACAGATATGTCAAAACTCAAGCCATCTATTTGTCTTAACAAAGACTGAAATGCCCTAAAAGGCTAATAATCCATACCTAGGAAGGAATGTAGCTATTATATTCTATACAGCTTTCTATGTTTTCACTTTCAAAATCTGTAGAACCACATTTTCACCACACAAGCAAAATCCCTTGTGCTACAATTAAGACTTGTTCATTACAAACTGATTAATAGGAACTCAGAAGCGACCTAAGCCGTCCGGGTTTAAATCCAGACCCTGACCTTTACTGGCTGTGCGGTCTTGGGCAGGCTTCTCCACTACTCTGTGCCTTGGTTTTCTCATTTGTAGAACGGAGGTAGGAATAACTTCTGCTCAAGCAGTTTTTGAGAAAATGCAAGAACAGTGCATGGCACATACAGCATTATTTAAGAATTTACTGCCATTCTGCAGTGTCCAATATTACTTCTACACAGTCAAATATAGTAACCACCAGTCATACATGGCTATTGGTCACTTAAAGTGTGGTTAGTGTGGCTGATGAACTCAATTTAAAATTTTATTTACTTTTAAATAAAATTTAAATAGTCATAGGAGTCTAATGGAAAAGAAGAAAACACTTCTTAGTACCACTTATATACCCTTTTCATATACTTACCATTTTCACTCTAGTCATCACCATCTTTCCTTTACTGGGAAACACAGCTCTAATGCTGTTAGTTCCTCCCAGGGGTAGAAAGCTCTTTCTTGATTTGCAGGACATGCAATCTCTACCATTGTGTGAAAGCAGCCACAGACATCATTTAAGTGAATACAGTCCAATAAAACTTCACTATGGACAATGAGATTTGATTTAATTCACCACTAATTATTATTTTCCTCCTAATCACTTAAAAATATAAACACAATTCTCTGCTCAAGGACATTAACAGGCTGCAAGCTGTACTGTACTCTTCGGCAGTTGACCCTTGGGTTGTTTTGTAGGTATTTTTCAATATTCTTTTAATTCACATCTTAAAGAGTATAGGGTTCAAAGTTCTGATGCCATGTAAAAAAAATGCTAGGGAACTGTTCAATGGCATACAAACTTACTTTACAGGTTTCTTCCATCTGCCAGTGGGTGAGGCAAAAATTTTTGCTTAGCTTATGATGTTCTCTCTGAAGTGAGGTGGTACATCTTTTAGCTGTAGGACTGTAAGACTGAGGGAAAACCCTATTCTCATTTTCTGATTTCTCTTATATTTCCTTTGAAAGGTCTTACTTTTGAATCATGTATCACCTTGATCACGCCAGCTGCTTTTCTCAGGACTTTGTCCTCCTCTTATATATTTCTTAAAAGGTATGTCATCGAGAATTACAGGCAGAATTCAAGGTTTAGACATCAAACTTTCACATATGCATAGAGTGACATTAGTCATTTCATTAGCCTTTCTGGCCAGAAGCATAAATTCTTCAATCTCTTGATGAAGTTACGCTCTTCCTCTCTTTCCTATGTTCTATTACCGATAGCTTAGAGCTCATCATCTCAAAATTATAATTGGTCAATTGTTTTTCTTCAAATAGCCTTTCTTAACTTATCCACAAACAAATTAATTTATAACTTTTGCTCTCTTTCAGAACTTTAAGAGCTTCTGGAATATACGCCCATCAGCTTTACTATGTGTAATACTACTATCAAACCAAAACATTTCACATTCATTCTCTGCTAAATTTATGGTTCAAGTTATTTGTCAAGCACCTGTCCTAGAAATCTCCAGGGACCATTCCCCATGGAAGCCAAGTCACAGCAATAAGAAGTAAAGATGATAGCTTGACAGAGCTAACATGTTAACCCCTGCGCCACCAGGGAAGCAAGATGAGAGTGTAAGTTTAGTGCAGAAAGATGTTCTAGAAGCAAGAAAGACGCAGTCAAAGAAGTGTTAAGTAGGGAAAATAGAATTTGGAATTAATGCAAAAACTGAAGAACATTCCTAACAATAAATCTTGAAAAATCATGAGAAATTCAGAAATTCATGTAATCCACACAATTTACTTAATGCCCACAATGTTTTGTACCAGACAGTGTGATTGATATAATAATACAAATACATGAACACTGGCCTTCAAAGTTTTTACAATCCAAAAGGGTGGGCAACAAGGCATACACATAAAAAGTAAAAGAGAAAAATGACATTTATGTGTTTTGGGGGTAGCTACTAAATCTCTACGGAATTAATTCTTATTAAACAAACAATGTGCTATACAGGGGCAATATTTGATCAGTTTTGACTCTACACATCTCTATTTCCCATCTAAAGGTTAACACAGTCAATTCCAAAATATCACTGATAGGACTTGAATGGGTCTTATACCTTACTTATTTCACATTCGCACTTTCAAATCATCTCAAACTGAGTTATCAGAAGCATGAAAGTTGTGACAAAATTAAACATTTTAAGGAAGTTACAAATAAATACTATGGCAAGATTTAGGAAAATTGTAATCTCATAATCAAGAAATTTTATGGTAATGATTTTATTTAATTTAGAGTTCTAGTGTCACCCAAATGTACAATTTTATTTCTAGTCCTAATCTGGCTCATTCTACCTCTGATCCCAGCTTTGGTCACAATTACACTATTTTAATGCTTTAAGGAATGGGGGCCACAACCACAGGATTGCATTTTTCCCTATTTCCTTGTGTCTGTTTCTGCTCTTATTCTACCCCAACTGCCATCACATCAGTCCCGGGAGACATGACACATACAAATGGTTTTTTCACTGTAAAAAGAAATCTCAGTGAAGAAACATGACCTTGCACAAGGATCAAAGGAAGTGACTTACTAAAGGGTTTGGGTACCAAAATCATAGTAAAAAGGGAAAACTACAGGCATTTCAATTGCTTAATATTGGCGACATCCACAGGGGCAAAAATTCTGAAGAAGGGAAGTCTGAACTCAAGCATAATAAAAAATCCCAACAGAAATTCTAGAATTCACAAATGGCATGTTCATGAGCTTGGCGTTATCGGACCAGCGATATCCAAAAGATGATCTCCTGACACTAATGTTCTTCCTCCCTCGCCAAAAAATGAACTGTCGATTTTAGACTGTGTGAAAGGAATCAGTATTAAATCTGACTACTTAAAAGCTGATCGCACAGATGAAGAGCTGGGCTTAACAGCACACTGACTGCGGAAGCCCAGGGTCCTGAGCAGCCAAGGATCTCCCGGGTGAGGCAGAAAAGGCAGCAAGCGCTCGGTGGGGAAGGCACAGAGGCACCGCCACAGGGAGACTCCAGACCTTGCAGGCAGACGCGCCTGGGTTCGCACCCTGGCTTCATACGCTCTGCCAAACTTATTGCCTACAAGTGCTTGAACACCACAGGTCTCACGCAGCTTCAGTTTTTCATCTAAAAATCACAGGGCTGTTCTGAGGATTAATAATGTTAATGTGGCACACACCGTACACAAATTTTAGTCTTTAACATTATAAGTGAAGGGCAATAAATAGGCTTGATAGGTGAGAATAAGAAAAAAAATTCACAATCTCCTCCAAAGCCTTTCATCAATAATTAATTTTAATGACAACAGAGAATGACCTTGCAAAACACTTTCAGGTAGCTACAATTAGCTACATACTTACAGAGACCACAAGTGATTTTAAAAAAACAACAAAAAAAACACAACCTTGGATGAAGAGGAAGAAAAGGGTTTGAGGAACTGGGTTCTACTTTGACAGCACACAGACCAGGCTCAGAATCTATGCATGTCTGTGTGCCGTGTTGAGGGTGTGGGATATAGAGCACAGTGTGACTTTATTTCAGATGTTAACTGTCAGAATGTGAATTTTTCAGAAGTGATTATGTAAGAGGGGGGTACTCAGGAAAGGGGAGTGTCCCAGGACCCCACCCCCACCTCAAGCCAGAGAGATCCAAGACACCTAGGACTGTGAATCCCAGAATGCCATCATCACGGAAGGAAGGATGCTGAGGAGTGAGGGAGTTAAGGAGTGGTTTTGGGTCTTAAAAACTGGACCTGTGAGCTTGGAGGGGGGCGATTATTCATGTGGTGGATGGCCAGAGTTGTTTTTTGAAGTGGGCGATAAGATTCCAGCTCAGCGGGACTGGTAGGACGAATTCACCAATTTTATTCTTTATCTTTTTCTTTCCCTTTTTGTAAATAAACCGTTTTATTAATTTTATGGTGTGCATGTCTGCAGTTGAGTCTTTTAAGCACACGGGTGAGAACCCAGACAGGCACCCCATTTACAACGGGACGCCCTGTAACAATTCTTCTCAATGCCATATTTGAAACAGTATCTGTTATACTCATACACTGATCAATTTCCAGAAATTAAGAATCTATGTTCTCATTTCAGGAAAAACTAGGAAAATGTGAAACTGTCACTAAATATATACCACATAAGTCAACAAATACACAAGTAAATTTATTTTTACTTTAGATATTTCAAAATCCTCATACATTTCTGTGGTAGGGTCAAAAGAGGTGAATATAGACATTCATTATTGTCTGTTGATAGCAACTGTTTTCTTGAATTTGACTTACTCCATATTTATAGAGAACTGTCCTGAAAATATGTAATGTATAAAAAGCTTCTAAAAATAACTACAAAGAAAGGAATTTTAAGAGTATGATTCTGATTCCTTTTCATCAAAAAGCTGTTAACCTAACTATTTTAAAGGGGGGGGGGGAGGGAGCACGACAACCCCCCAGGGTGTATATTTGGTCATTTTCCCTTAGTGCACCGGGAAAAAAATCTTAATCTTTCATCTAAGTAAAGATCTACACATCAAACTGTGCAAAAGTGGCAGATATTTTGGAGAGCTCAATCGTTAGGTCTGAATTCTGTTGACAAGCCAGTAATTACCTGAAAGTTAAAAGCGACAAGGGTGAACTGCTCACTTTCAGCTATTAGCCATCAGATGCCACTCAGCTACTTAAGACTCAATCTAGAGCTAAACAACATGAGGCACTTAACCAAAACGGTTAAAAGTTCTACAAAACAGATTAGAAATGCAGGTTACCCTGTGAAGATCTAGTCATCGCAGATCAGGGCCTGACACTACTTACTGCAATTAACATACTGTCTAGTTTTAAAAATAAAATATAGATTACAGAGGAAAGGAATACTGTGGTTCAATCTTCTCTTACTATGGTTTTCAAAACTAACAAAGTAGAGCAAATAAAAGAAAAAGAAACGTCTGTAACAATGAAAGTTAATGCAGCATTAAAAAGTTTTAGATACCATCCATAACTACTAAATTGATAAATAAAACTTAGTTTAGCTAACGGCAAGTAAATCAAACCTATCTTTCTTAAAAGAAAGCTGACAATGTTAAGTAGAATCACAAAACTGTTTCTCTGATGTAATGTTACATTTTCAAAAATACAAGTAATTCCTCCTAAATACATTCCAGCAAAGCTATTTGCAGTAGAGAAAAATTGGAACCATTCTAAATGTCAAACAAGAAATGGCTAACAAACCTTAATAGAGTCGAATACTACACAGCACCAAAGACAGTAAGGGTGCGTGCACTGGGGCCTCCCCGGTGACGAAAGGGGTTAAGTCACAGGACTATCAAGCTACCGCCAGCCACAGCAGCATGAGTTCCTCTCACCACCCCACCACCCCCCTTCTTGTATGCATAAATAAATAAATAAATCTTAAAAAAATAACGTGCACTATGTTGATATTCAAATATGTGTATATGCAATGATACCAAGTTAAAAAAAAAAGGCCGCAGAACACACACTTTATGAAGGATAATAAAGATCATAAATCAGAGGTAAGAGCAATATAAACAGATTTTTATGTTCACCTGATTTCTGTTTCCTCTGCCAATAAGCTGAATGTAAAATAATTTTAAAAGGAGAAAAATCACCCAATCCTCAATTCTTTTGACTCCCTCTCAATAGACACAGTGAGCTTACTGTTGGACATGGATTTTACAGCACATGTAAAGACTATACTATCAATATATAGCTCACATATATACTAATATATACTGATTTCATCTCTACACTTTATCAATATTTTATATCACAACAATGATATACTTTTTCTGAGAAATGAAAAATACCTCTCAAGGGTAATACATAATAAGCAAATAATTATTCCTACTTTGCCACTGAAAACTCTGATGGAAGCAGTATGAACGACCTGCCCAATTCATCCAACTCCTGTTTCCCTACTCTCGTAGCATCTTCTGAAAGTAATTATTTCCATTTCAAAATCTCTATTTCTAATTTTTAAAATTTAGCCCCTTCAACTTTTCTGAATAGTGTAAACAAGACTGTACTGCTTAATATGAAATAACAACAAACTGTTAATACCCTGATTGAACTAATGAAATTTTAAACCATTTACTGTTTTTCTATTAGAAGTAGCTAAGAGTAAAAACATTAAAGTTTACTTCAACTTTTCTTCACCACTAGTCAAACTATAGCAAAACACTGCTGAAAGTGCATTTTTCTGATCTCTTAAAAATACTGTTTCCATTGATCAAGACTGTGAGAGCAGCTGCAACAAGATTAAACTCAACCACTTCACATCAATGATCTCCCTTGCCTATTTTGTCCCTATAGCTTTGAAAACTGAAAATACAAAGGCTTCCTGAAATTAACCAAAAGTTAACTTAAAAGTAGCTACTTAAAGAAGGGCCTACTGACAGAGAGAGTCGTCCAACTGGCCCACCACCTGTAAATTTCACTCATTAGTCTTCTCAAGTCCATCTCATATGTCATCTCCTCTCTGCAGCTTTCCTGGAAAACTCCTATCTACAGGTGTTTAGTCACTTGTGTTTTAGAGCACTTTGGACATACATCTATAACTTACCATATTTCAATAATCTGTTCATAGGCTTATACCCTTTGAGGTTCCTAGAAGACAAGGGAGACAGTTTCTGTCTGTGAGGCAAAAGGAATACGATATAGGACTGCTGTTCAATTTCAGTCTAAAGAACAAATACTAGGTTTTAAAGGCTGGATACTAAAGTATCTGTGGAAAAACCAGTGTACTTGGGAGACTGGATCTCCCGCCCCTTGAAAACACCATCTTTCAAGTCCTAACTCTCAAGAAGGGAAAGCGTCCTGCCCTGTACGGTTTAAGAGGTAGAGTACTCAAGTATTGCTACCTTGAATAAACCTTAAAGATCCTCAGACATTTCTAGACACACGAGCTTTTTAACGAACTGTAAAATGCGATGGAAAATTTAATAGCTTCTTTAATGCCCTAAAATAAGTTCAAAATTCACAGCTTCCGTAAAGCTGGCGTAATAAAATAAACGCCAGCTTTAAAAAAAAAAATCAAACTTAGTAAACGTATTTATAGATTGTAAAGGCGATTATTGGAACTGAGCGATTACTGGAACTGTTAAAATTACTACTGGTTTCAGAAAGGTAGCTTTCAGCAACCGAAAACTGGGTACGTACATCGTCTGGTCCCAGTCACTTAAAAGCCTGTTGCTTTTTTAATGACGCTTCTATTGGTAGTTAAACCAAAACGTTGAGTACAAAGGTCGTGAGGGAGGCGAGGCTTTCAAGACTTGCTCTAGGAAGAAAACGCGTTTCTCCCGCCGGCCGGTGCCTCTAAGAAACTAAGCACTGGCATCTTATGTTTCCTGTACAAGAAAGGAAGTTGCCCTTACACTGGAAAGGCAGGAATCCACTCTCAATTACAGCGACTCTTTACCATCGCGGTTCTGCAGCAGCCGCTCCGCAAACAAGGAGCCGAGCGCTAACCGTGAAGTTGAGAGAGCAACGTCCTGGAAATGACAAGGTCTCCCCGCCAGCCAGGAGTTCCAGAAAAGTGGGACAAAACGAAAAGTTTGGTCTGGAAAATAAACTGTCGGAGACCCCACCTGTCCCCGGCTCGGAGCGCTCGGCCCGCGGCGTGCGCGAACCCCCCGCCGGTGGAACGCTCCACGCAGTCCCGGGGAGCCCCTCCGACGCGGCCGCTCGCGACCGGCCCGCAGAGGCCCCCAGCCCCACCCACGGCTACGCCCCCCGCCGCCGGGCCGGGCCGCTTCCCCCGCCGCCCGCGCACCCGGGCCCGCTGGGCCTCGCCCACCTTGCACTCGTCGCTCCTTTTTTCTTCGTCGCAGAAGTTGACGGGCGCCAGGCCGGGCAGGTAGAAAGCGGCGGCCCGACGCGGGCCCGGGGCCGCCCCCAGCAGGAGCAGCCCCAGCAGCCACAGCCGCGGCCACCGAGGCGGGGACGACGCGGGCAGCCTCGCGCTCATGACGGCTGTTTCGGGCTCCGGGCAGCCGCACCGAGGGGGTGACGACGGACGCAGGGACGGGGACACTCGGAGACCAAGACAAGGCCGCCCGAGCTGAGGGAGGCGGCCCCGCGACGGAGAGTTCCGGTTGCGCTAGGAGACACCGCGGCTCCCGCAACAGAAACCGAACCGGACCTCGACTGAGCATGCGCGCCGCCGCCTGCACATGCTCAGTGGGAGCGGCCGCCCGCGCCCGGTGGCGTTTCCGGGACGGAGCGGGGAATCCACTTTCCACGTTTTCCGCGGGCCGGCGGGGGATGTTTGCTGAGCGAAGGGGGCTGCGCTCGCGTCCCGCGGCGAGTCCCCATCGGGCGTTCCCTGGAGGCGCCGCGGGGCTGCCCGCTGGCCGGCATCGGGGGGCTCGCGGCTTTCGTTTCCCATAAACATCGTGGGTTTCTTCGCCACACTACCCGCATGGTAGAATTGGTGCACCACAAAGTACTTACTGATGGAGGTGGAGTTGGTGCCGCGAAGGATAAGTTTTGGAGAGTCCTAATGGGGAGCACTGTTGGGAAACAAATGGGGAGGATCTAGCGTGAGGCCTCCCAGAGCTACTCAGAGGTGTTTACATGCCCCGCTTCCGAGCATTGGACACGCCCGCGCATTCTGGCATGGCACAGTGATTGCACAAAATAATTATTTTAGGAGAATGTAAGTGAGCTGGGCAGAAAAATGGCAGGAGGCGATTGACATCTCTTTGCAAAAGAAACATGGGCACGCCTCAGAGTTCTGTGAGTAAAGCAGTTCTAGCGGAGTAGCAATCAGGTTTGGTTGTTCTGGAGCAAGTTCCTGCCACTTTTCCCACTGAGGGAATGTGATAGACGTGTTGGTATATGCACAGACGTACTTGTGTGTGTGGTGCATTTTCTGAGTATTTATTAAAGGGAAACTTGCTTTTGTTGACATAAAAGCAATTCAACTGAGCTTTAGACTTCAAGTACCTAAGACAAATGCATCAACTTAGACCAAATAGCAAGGAATCATAGCTCTGGAGTATCTCCAGATTGGAATTCGAGAATGGACAAGTCTGCTAAATGGGCAATTCAGGATCCAAGCAATCCTGTCTAAATTCTTTCGGTGTTTGCACTCTTACCACCTGGAAAGCTTACAAAGTTCATTCACTTTTTCAAAGCATTCTATTACCCTGCAAAAGAGGTTATGAACCACTCTTCTATACTGTGGGGTAACTAGAACAATAAAAGATAAAATTCTTTTATAAAGTTTGCACTAGGAGCTCCTGCTTTATACCACTACTGTCTAGTTATGTGTGATCTTGGCAAGTTAATTTATCAAGAGCCAGTGGTAGAAAGCAGAGAGAAAAGAAGGTCCATCTTTTAAAGGTATTTGTGAATATTAAGTGAGAAAAAATTGTACATTAAGTGTGATGGGGCCTGAACCAAGAATAATGGCATGATCTGTGCCTTAGAACCCACTGGACTACATTACTTGGGGCCATGATGATGGGCTGCTTAATGCTTAAGGAGACTGTTCCCTGGATGTTGATAACAGCAGTGCCTGAGGAACACCCTCAGGTCATTGTAATTAATAACACAGAAACAAGCAACTACTCCAGAAATACTATCAATCCTCTTGTGTGGACTACACCTAGACTGCCTGGTACGCCCCTAACCCACCCCTGGACCTGAGAATGAAGAATCTTTCCCCTCTCCCACATGTCCTCACATTCCTTTCTAGCCTATATAACCTTCCTTCCCTTGCCACTGTGAAGGTAGCCTTTTGAGTATTGCTTCTTGTCTGCCCAACATGGTGTCATTCACTAATAAAATACTTCCTTTGTAGAAATCACCTCATGGTTCAGATTTTCTTTCTGAGTGTGACCAACTTAGGTCAATAACAAAAGTACTGCCGTGTATAGCTTGGTACAGGGATGACACCCTTTTTTTTCCCCCCACGAAAGCCAATCTATCAGGGGCCTCACCAGTACAAGTGTGTCTCCGCTGTTTCCTCTCTCACACCCTCTCCTTCCAGTAAATCCATTAATGTATTGGTTGAACACCTACTTTGGACTTGGGAAAAGAATGTACAATATTCTGTACTTGAAGTCATGGGTATTTCCCAATATAAGAAGAAGCAGATGCTCTCCCTTAAGAGAGAAGCCACCAAAAAAAAATTTATTTCACTGTCCCATCTCCAAACTTCCTCCTCCTTCCCCCACCCCCTCAGGAAAGTGCACCACTGCCCCTCTGCTTCTCAGCCTCCAAACCTAGGAATTAACCTACGATTTTTTGTTCCTCCACTCTCCACACAGTCCTTCAGTGAGTTCTGAACGCTGGGATGCTGAGCTAAACCTTTTCCATGTCCACAGCTACACCCCATTCCAAGTCAAGATCTTAGCCCCCTTACCTACCTCTCAGCTCCTACTCTTGCCAAGAGGGACCTTATAAAATACCTAAATTGCTATTTATAATGACACTCTTCTGCTTCATCCGCGGCATCCCACACCTCTTAACGCTACCTGGAGTTACTTCGCTATTTGTTTAGTCTCACTCTCCGTTTAAATGCAAATTCCATGGAATAAGTCCCCGTCTCTACATCCTACATCTCTCCATCCGCAGAACCTGCAACAGCATCTGGGGCAGCAAGCGGACTCTGAGGACCAAGTAACCGGAAAGCACTACGGGACAGGTACTGGCCAAACCACAGAAATTCTGGATCTCGATTTAGAATCGTGCACTTCCAGCGCTGAAATAAACCTCAGGTTTTCCAGCCGCGATCAACCTCCTACAGACGAAAGGGAAGTGACTGCCCGCAGAGGTCTGAGGGGCTCTGAGATACCCCCAAATATCTTTCTCCTAGATCCCGGAGCCTCCATAATAGTAGAACTCAGCATGAGCAAAAACCCGGAGAGTGGACCCTTCCGCAATAAAAATGATCTTCGGAATCCAGAAGCCACCGGGTCCGACCAGAGCGCGCATTGCGCATGCGCACGAGAGGCCGGCCGCACCTCGCCAGCTCTTACCCAGGCGACCTCTCCCCAGCTTCCGCCTCCAGAGTTCAGACACGTCATCCCGTGCTGCCGGTACCGGTGGGAGGGGCCGGGGCGGGCTTCGGCCGTGGGGCGGGGCGAACGTCTTACTTCCGGATCCGGTCTCGCCTGGGTTCCCTTGGTTACCTGGAACCGTGTCGCTAGGTGTCCGGGGCGTGGCTAGAGAATGGCCCCGCCTGCTCGCTGGGTCACAATTTGAAGTTCTTGCCTTAAGGGCGCCTCCTTCCTGGGCGCTGTTCTGCGGAAGTGCTGCGTGGGGGTTCCGTCCAAACTAAGAAGTGAAGTTTTCCCTTCAGCGTCTTCTTGAGTGAGATGCTCCCTTTCTGGAAGTACTAATTCTTAATGCTCGGCTGTCAAACTTGATGGATTTTCTCCTTTCCTCTCTACACATACCATCTGGCGACTGCAATTTAAGACTTTTATTGATCTGGCATTTGTTTCTTTCACGTCTTTCCGCCGAAGTAATTTAGGCAGCTTGTTTTTTCGCGTTTCCCACAACTTTTTTGTATTTGATCGCAAAACAGAAGCGCGAGATGCCCCGTTGAAATATACAATGAATAATCTTTTAGCGCACAAGTCCCAAACATGGGCAATAGGCATTTTGTACTTCGATTTCTGATATAAAATGGTGACAGACCAAAGGACAGAAAATAATCCAAAGTCCTCTTCCTTCCCAGTCTAAATTCTGCAACTTGGAACTAAAACTGGCCTTAAACAGCAGGCTATAAGCACAACTCACAGCAATTCAGAACCAAGGGATGAGAGAGTTTTAAGTTTCAAGATAAAGAATGGTTCCCAGACTTGATTTTTAGATTAATGTAGGAGTTGCCGCCAGAAGGGGGATTTATCAACTTGCCGAGCCAGTGAAAATGGAAGAGGCAAAGACCCAAATGTCACTGGAGGAAGACAGTGACCTCAAAGATTCTATGTGCGGTGATGGTGTGTCTCTGTGACATAGATGGTTGAATTGAAGTCACACAGTTAATTCTACTTGCTTTGAATTTATGTCCACCATGTAGGCTTTTTGCTTACCAAATATTGATAGTTTGCTTACAGAGAGAATGTTAGCTGAATTCAAGAACCCGGTCTTCTCTAGGATTATTATTGTTTTAACACTTCGTTGAGATGTAATTTGCATGCCCTGCAAGTTACTTAAAGTCTACAATGATTTCTAGCAAATTTACTGAGTTATGCATCATCACTATAATACAGGTTGGGAACATCACCCCAATAAAATGAATGGCCTTTAATGTTTACTCCACCTTTCTACACACAACCTCAGACAGCCACTAATCTGCTCTTTGTCTGTATAAACTTACCTTTTCTGACTCCTTTAGGTTTTTAAAAAAATAATTTTATTTATCAGTTTCTGCATCCTTGGCTCATATAAATTCATCCCAGAGATAAGTCTATCTTTAGTGTTCAGACAAATAAATTATCATGTTATTAGATTGTCCTGGATTCCCAAAGACAATGACCTTCCGACAAGCCATCCAGAACACACTAGTGGATGGATTTGTTACTAGTGGGGCTTATTTCTCCGTACAGCAGGGCAGGGTGCACCCTCTGTGGACCATGGGGTTTCTCAGTAAGAGCATTAGAAATCGACTCTCTAGGATTTGAGCTTGTGTTTGATGACTTGGAATAATGCTTAAAGGGTTGGATGCTACAAGAAAGCAGGGGTAATTCTTAATCCTTAGCAACTTACAGTACCTGGAAAGAACGAAGGTTAGACTGAGGCTAAAGCTGTAATTGGTGAAGACACAGTAGTCACTATTCTTAGCCAGAGTCGGGGGGATGGTTGGTCATTTTGTGGTTTGGACAATGATCAGGGTTTTGTCTGTTGTTTAGACATTATTACAGAGGGGTCCTGTTTTGTGTCGATTGTGGTCAGGGTGGCCTTGTACCATGTTCACGTTCTATGAAATTGTTGATACTTACCCAGGCCTAGCTGTCAGGCCAGCTCCCCACATCCTGTGCTGCTTTCACTTTCTCACTAAGATGATACCTTCCACTGGCTGCCTTGTCTGTGCAACTAGTCAGTCATTCACTCTTCTGTGTCGTGAGATACTTTGGCCTTTTTCTTGAAACTCCTGCAAAAATATTATGCCACTAGGTAAACCCCCCGTTTAGACTCAGATTGTGATCATTTCTATAGATTTTTAAATGGTTCACCCTTCATGGTGTAAGTACGGCAGTGAGTAACAGTATCAGTATTCTGTCTGCTTTCTTTCATGATCCTGCATCTTTCAAATGCTGTTCAACAATAATTGCTGTGCATATAACCAGCAAAATTCCCCATTCAGGGCACAAGAACACTAATACATCATTAAAAAAAAAAAGATAACTAAGAGACTAGATAATACAGACATATCAGAAGAGTATCTAACCACTGGTTAACAAAAATGAAAACATGTTCAATCTCACTAGTCATCAGAAAATTGGGAGATAAAACCTCAATGAGGTATAGCTACACACACAGCAAAATACTTAGAATTTAAAGGGCTGACAATCCCAAGTGTTGACAAAGATATGAACAACTAAGACACACATACCCTGCCAATGGGAGTGCAAACTGGTGAGAAATTATTTGGCACACATATTCTGTCATGAAGCTATGTCACTCTTAGATCTAAATGCCTGTTTACATTCACTAAATGAGACCTCTAATGTCCACCTACAGTGGAACAGAGACACAAATTGTGATATACACATACAATACAGAATACAATACAGCGATGAAAACAAATCACTATGACACACAATATGTACTTATCTCAAAAACACGATGTTAAGTAAGACAATGAGAACATTGGTATGGTTCCATGTGTATAAAATTCAGAGGCAGACAAAACAGCTATGATGTGAGAGGTCAGGATAGTGGTTACCTTTCGGGAGCTATGAAGTGGTAGCGTTAGGAGAGTGTTGGAGGCTGCTACAGTGCTGGTAAGCTTCTGTCTCTTGATTTGGGTGCAGTCACTTTGTAATAAATCATGGATACACTTACGATCTGTGTAATTTTCAGTCCATATGTTCCACTTCCAAAAATGTCATTAAAATGTATTTCATTATTGTGAAACAGTTGATGATCATTCAAGTTGGGTGTTGGTACAGAAGGTTGATTCTCTCTACGTTCATATATTTATAAATTCCCATGATAAAATGTTTAAACGTGTATATGTATATGTGTATATATGTATGAGTGTATACATATATATTTAAATGTTTGTATTACTCCTTGATGGACCAAACTATTCAAAAGTGAACAAGACTTCCCAGAGACCACATCAGTATGACTAGGGCGATGTGATACTTTCATACCATGTTGGATTTGGAATTTAGCCTAAAAGGAGAAAGTGAGTATACATAGGTAGTATTAACAAACAAAATATATCTAATATGTATAATGATGATCTGAGTGAACATTTTTATACAGGTATTAATAGAAGTATACTGAATATAGTATAGCTATAAATACATTGAAGAGAATTCAGACAATAGAATAATATCTTTTACTACAGGCCAAATCCAGTTAAAATGAACTTTGGAAACTAGTACCAATTTTTTACTTCATGGGAGTGTTTTGAAAATGCTAAAAATAAATGGGATGTGAATATCACTCATGAGTTGTATTTGAGAGAAATGAATACATTATTTTGTACATTTTGCTTTGGACATCTGGCTAATGATTGATATGAAACTTCTGAGTATCACTAGGTATAATTAAATAAAATGGGTAAGTTTTTAAGAAAAGAAAACAGGACAGACAAAATGGACAGGATTGCACAAGTGAGAGGGCTTTCACTGTGATTACTCTCAAGTAGTGGCTGAATGAGCCAAAAAATATACAAGTTTCCCCAGGAGAAAAATATTTGGGTAATTATGGAGTATAATGTTTATTGAAAATAAAATCTGCTCTGAGAGAGTTGGGGAACATGAATTGAGCGGTCACTCTGTAAAAATAACTGGGTAGAGTTGCAACATGGGCATGTTTTTCTAGAGAACTAACTTTAGAACTTAATACCGCATGAGATAAACTTCGCCACTGCGTCTGGATGAACCACCACAACTGCCAATAGATGCTTCTTTCAAGATTTTAGAATCCTGATGTAAAACAAGCCTTAACTTCCTCACCCTTCCCTCCCCAGACCTATTGACACAAGACTAAACTGATTTGGATGACCAGGAACTTTCCTTGAATTCCTTGTCAGGTTCTAAACTTCATTGTGCATAAGAATTGCCATGTAAGATAGAAGGCAGGACTATGAGGATACTGAGCTTTGAGATCTACTTAAAGAGCATTTAAAGGTACTACTTTTGGCTTTATAGAACTTTTGTCAAATGTTCTGAATTTAAAACCAAACTACTTGTCAGGGCTCAAAGGCAATCCTCTTTATTTCTCCGGGTTTTTCTAGGCTGGCAAATAATCAAACAAGCATTAGACAGATTGATAAGAGAAAAAAGCAAAAACAAAGTTTCACAATAACATGTATACTTTCCATAGACATGGAAGAGACCCAGAAAGACTGAGAAACTTACCATGTGCTCTAGACACCATCTTTAATAGCTTAACTGCCACAAGGGAGGATGGAGGCAGAGAAGGGGAAGAGTGCTAGGGAGTTTACCAAGAAAGGCACAGCTAGCAAAGGTATGCAGATTTAATTTCTGCCTTTTTCATTGAAAAGAGCTAAGGAAAGAGATCAGGTCTTCCCAGTACAGTGAGGGAGATGCCTTTTCGAAGGGAAGTTTACCAGTTAATATAAATTCAGCTTTCAGGCAGTCTCATGAAATCAAACTTTTGCCAATAGACATGTTTTGGGGTGGAAGGTTTTTGCTCCCCTATATACCCAACGTGGCCATACTCTATTGTAGTTGTGACTTCTACTAGGATTGCCACAAAAATTCAAGATGTCTAATTACATTTGCATTCAGATAAACAGTGCATAATATTTTAGTATAAGTATGTCCAATGCCTATTTAGAGCATAATTCTTAGGATTCATTTGTGTATTTTTACTGGCTAAATATGACCACTCTAACATTGATAGATCTTTGACTTACAAGGATTTGAATAAGAACTCCAAAAGGCCTTCATAATTCAGCTGCATTGAAATAAAATTCTAGGGCACATTTGCAATCAAATCAAGCATCATTATAAAATAATAAAAAAAAAAAAAGATCAACTACCTAGCCTTATATAAAAATATACAAAGGACAAGGAGAAATAATTCACAAAGGATATACACGTTGGATAAAGCATCTAAATAAATATCCAGCCTTGGTTATAACAAAATAATGACATATTTTAAAAGAACCAATGAGATGTTCTTTCTATTCAGCTACCAAGGAATCTAATTTCAAAAGTAATGATATTGCCTGATGTCAATGCTTGCCCTGATGATGAGAGTTAAATAGTGCTTTTAGAGGACAATTTAGCATTTAGTATTTTTTTAAGGCCTAAAAATGGATGTAATCTGAAGGAACAATTCCACCACTCAGGATCTGTCCAAGGGAAATATTTAGAAAGTGTGAAAAGATTAGCTCTAAGTACAGCACCAGTGTGGTATTTTTCATAGTAAAAAATAGAGAACAGCCTAAATATTCAACAAAGGAGTCAGTTATCCTACTACATCCATGCATTGGAATACCTGCAATTAGGTTGAGAAGAACAAACAAAATGGAAAGATGTTCAAGATATGTTAATGAAATGGAAAAAAGAGTATTATAAAAGAGCATGCACATCCTGATTTCAATTTTGTTTTAAATTACATGTATTTAAATTAAAGATATATATAAAGAGTAAACTATATAAAGTTTTATATAAATTTATATTCATATAAAACATGTATATATAAAATATAGAGTATACATACACTATTAAGAGAATGAAAAGAAAAACTACAGAGTTTACAGGGAGAAAATATTTGTAAATCACCTAGCCAACAAAGGATTACAACATAAAAGGAACCCTTAAAAATCAACAGTAAGAAAACAGACAACACAATTCAAAAATGGTGAAAATTTGAATATGTTGTTAAGGAGAACATATGGACAACAAGTAAGTACAAATATTCAACACCATTAGCCAACAGGAAAACACAAATTCAAACCACGATGAGGTGCCACTACACACCTACTAGGATGCCCAAATTAAAAATACAATGGCAATCCCAAATGCCAATGGCATGTAGAACATTTGGAACTCTCAAATATTGCTGCTGGGAATTTAAACTCTCACAACCAGTCTGAAAAACAGTTTGACATTTCTTACAAAGTAAATATATACTTACCATATGATCCAGTCACCTCACTCCTGAGTATTTAAACCCTCAAGTAATGAAAACGTATGCTCACCAAAAATTTGTGCACAAATATTTATAATATCTCTATTCACAATCACTAGAATTGGAAACAACCCAAGTGTCTTTTAACCCATGGAGGCATAAACAAACCTTGGTACATACATACAATGGAATGCAACTCAGCAAGGAACATTGTGGACTGGTCTCACACACACCAAGTGAAAGAAGCCAGTCTCAAAGTTTACACACTCTGACTCCATTTATATAAGTTTCAAAAACCCAAAGCTATAGCGACAGAGACGTGTTCGCCAGCGTCAGGGAGTAGGGTTGGGGATGGAATGACCATAAAATCCCAGAGGGACTTGGGGGATAAAACTGTTCTGTAACCTGATTTTGGGATGGGTAGCACAAATCAATACATATGTTAAAATTCATAGAAAGAAGTGTTTCAAAATTGGAAAAAAAGGGCCTCCCCAGTGGCGCAGCGGTTAAGCGCTGCGCTGTGGAGCTGTCGGCAGCGGCGACGCGAGTTCGACGCCCGGCCAAGGAGAATCCCGCATGGCGTGGCACACCTCTTCTGCCTTGCCCGCTGCTCCCCTTAGCAGTGTATTTCTGATCTGCCTGTTCTGCTACCTGCTCTGTCTCTGGTGAACCCTCTCGCCGCCCCACACCTCTGGCCTGTACCCCAGCTTGTATGTATAAAAATAAAAAAAAATAAATCTTTTGAAAAATAAATAAATAAAATTGGAAAAAAATATAAACAGGAAAAAGAATAGAATGACACATGAAAATGTTTACCACGGGTTATTTCTGTGCAGTTAAATAAATGTGTTTTCCTCTCTCTTGATTATATAGTATTCCACTCTTTATTTTTATTTATTTATAAGATTTATTTATTTATGCATACAAGCTGGGGTACAGGCCAGAGGTGTGGGACGGCGAGAGGGTTCTCCAGAAACAGAGTGGGAAGCAGAAGAGGCAGATCATCGGAAATACACTGCTGAGGGGAGCAGCAGGCGAGGCAAGAGAGGTCTGCTGTGCCATGTGGGAATCTCCCCCGTGGGAAGTCGAACTTGAGTCTCCGCTCCACAGCTGTGCTCCACAGCACAGCAGCTAACTGCTGCGCCACCAGGGAGGCCCAGTATTCCACTCTTTAAGAAAAAGAGCACAGGCGCCTCCCTGGTGGTGCGGCAGTTAGGCGCTGAGCTGTGGAGCTGTCGGCAGCAGCGAAGCTAGTTTGACGGCTGGGGAGATTCCCACATGGCACAGCAGACCTCTCCTGCCTCGCCCGCTGCTCCCCTCAGCAGTGTATTTCCATCTGCCTGCCTGTTCTCCTCCCCACTCTGTCTCTGGTGAACCCTCTCACCACCCCATGCCTCTGGCCTGTACCCCAGCTTGTATGCATGAATAAATAAATCTTTAAAAAAAAAAGAAAAAGAGCACATGTTTCATCTGTAAAGAAATTTTAGAGAGAGACTATATATATATCTTGTTTTAGGAAAACTTGAGTGCTGTCTACTACTATTTCATATTGGTACAGCCTTTTGGGGGCAAGGAAGCTTTACCACATTATTGGAAAAGTGTGTATTGGATAAGACATTTCCCCTTCTAATAAGAGAACTGGCAGTGCTATCTCTCCATAAATCTTGTGCTTTGCTGTGGGTCATAACACAAAGTCCCTGGCCCTTTGCTGTACCATTAGCATCCATTAACCTGCAGCTTGCACTTGGGGGTAGGCAGCCAGCACGCCTTATGAAATGGAAAATGCACTTGCAATCTGCACTTGATGATGGGTGATGATGCAATCATAGAGCATTCACTTCCTTTTCGCATCAATTCTAGCTTGTCTTATAAACGGATCTGAATCCTCATCAAGTATTAAGCACTAGGAAGCTTCCAGGAGTTCCACCAGTAGCACATGTTTTATTCGATGTTGCTTTATGAAAATAAAGCGGATTTCAGTCAATCTACTTGTTCTGCTCCCAACTCTGTCTCTGGTGAATCCTCTCACCACCACCCCAAACACACACATCTCTGGCCTACACCCCAGCTCTTGTACGCATAAATAAATGAATCTTTTAAAAAATATTTATTTATTTATGCATACAAGCTGGGGTGTAGGCCAGACATGTGGGGTGGTGAGAGGATTCACCAGAGACAGAGTGGGGAGCAGAACAGGTAGACTGACTGAAATACACTGCTGAGGGGAGCAGCAGGCGAGGCAAGAGAGGTCTGCTGCGCCATGTGGCAATCTCCCTGGTCGGGTATTAAACTCGTGCTGCAGTGGCTCTGGATAGCTTCATAGTGCTGCGCTTAATCCAATGCGCCACCAGGGAGGCCCTAAATAAGCAAATCTTTAAAAAAAAAAGCAATCAGAATTGTCAAGAGCTTTGAGGAAAAGAATGGCCTGAGGTCTGCTTAGAGGAACATCAGAAGATGTCTTGCATATGATGTTAGTAACTCCCAGGGAAAAGGGAGACTCAATGAAAGAATCGGTCTTAAGGCTGAAGAGTTGAGTTGAGTCACTATTTTTTTTTTTCCTTTTTGGGAAGTTCACTTTGACCCTGATGAGCTGAAGGAAGACATCAGGAAGCTTTTCCATTTCTACTCTTCCCTCCTTTCCTCCTTCCCTCTTTTTCCTCCATTCTTTCCTCCTTCCTTCCATCATTAAGGAATTCTTTTTTAGGGGAATCAAGAAAGAGCATGTTTCAAAGGGACCATGACAGAAAATATAATGACCTTTTATTGGGGCTCTGGCCTGTACCCCAGCTTGTATGCATAAATAAATAAATCTTTAAAAAAAGTTAGACTCCTTGATTCCTTAATGAAGCTCATAAATTCAATTGCTATTTTTATTCTGGTACAATCTGACATGTTTTCATTTAAAAAAGTGATAGAATAATTAATGTGACCTTCTTTTATATACATAATTGGACAATATAGCCAGAAGACCCATCTTACAGATGTACACTTAGATACAATTACAGACAAATTACAAAAGTCCCCAGGATCCTGTAATAAGTTTCTAATAGCTGGTTTCTTTATGTATTTATTCTAAGCAAAGTAAAATGCATCGCGAAATAGCCTGGTTAACTGAGCACTGCACATGGCGAATTTTCTGGTTCATGAGGTTCTACCATTTTACCTTATTGCGAAAGTATTGAGGTGACTTAAGATCAAATGTCAGGTGGAAAAGCAAATGCAACACGACATTTCTGGAAAACTAAGTCCACACAAAACCCTGCATAGGAATGTACTCACAGCTGCCCACACTTAGAAGCAGCCAAGGGGCGGAGCAGGGCTGCGGAGAAACCCAGACAATGGGTTATTGTTCAGCGATAAGAGGAAGTGAGCTGTCAGGTCCTGAAGTGACAGGCAGGAACAACAAGTGCGCATTGCTGAGTGAAGGAAGTCAGCCGAGAGGGCTAATACTGCGGGAGTCCAACTTTATGACCTCTGGAAGGGCCAGAGCTGGAAAATCCGCGTGTCCAGCTAAGCGAGGGCGGACGGTAGTTAGAGCAGTAAGGAGGGAGTTTGATCAGAGGCGGTAGGGGAGGGACGCAGCGTGAAAGGGACTTTGGTCTGTGCAGAAACGACTGCGCGCTTTAAAGGGCGGTGGGGGAGTAGGAAGGGCTGGCAGAGGTAGAGCAGAGTCGGGAGAGAAAAACTGCAAAAAGCGGGAGGGAGGGGCGGCCATGGGAAACTGGGTTTGCGAACTGGGTTAGGATTTAGGCTCCTCCCGTGGCGCAGAGGCGGGGAGGGGGGCCCATCTTCAAGAGGCAGCCCAGCCCCCTTCTCCTGCGTGTTCTCAGGCAGCCAATCGAGGGGGTCTAGCGTCAAGAACAGGACTCAGAAGAGCCTGCCTAGAATTTAGGGAGAATTGTCAGAGGTCCCCAGGGGTTGGCGGGCTGGAAAGGAGGGATGAAGGGGGGGGGGAGTCCCAGGGATTTTGAGGACCATGAAACTACACCATATATGTCTGGTGCTGACACGTCATTCTCCATCTGTCAAACCCACAGGAGGGCCTCCCTGGTGGTGCAGTAGTTAAGCGCGGCCTTGTGGAGCTGATGGCAGCTGCTACCCGAGTTCCACGCCTGGCCGGGGAGATTCCCACATGGCAAGGCAGACTTCTGCCTCGCCTCAGCAGTGTATTTCAGTAGATCTGCCTGTTCTGCTCCCCACTCTGCCTCTGGTGAACCCTCTTGCCACCCCATGCCTCTGGCCTGTACCCCAGCTTGTATGCATAAATAAATAAATCTTAAAAACAAAAAACCCACAGGAGGTACGGACCCTCAGTGAGCCCTCGGTGAAATATGGACTTCAGTGAATAGTACCTTGGCCGCGTTGGCTCCTCCCTGATGGCTGTGAACACAGAGGGAGGGGGGTAAGGATGGGGCAACTGCACTTCCTGCTAATTTTTCCTGTAACCCTAAAACTGCTCTAAAAATAAAATCTATTCATTAAAAAAGGGAATTATCAGATGGCTTTTTTTTTTCATTTTTCTTTAGCTTTGAGCAGAAGGATTAGAAGTGAATTGAGTCATACTAATTGCTATTATTTTAACACATATCTAACACATGATGCTAGAGTTGAAAACACCTTGGGCACCCCAGATGTAAATGAAAGGTTATGTTTGAGAAGCTGGTTGCTTCAAATACAATGCAAATATTAAACATGGCTCAAGCCACACAGGCAGCCGCTTGCTCCCAGGAATTTGAAATCCACCCATCCAGCACCCCTACTACCCCAAACACCCTCATCAATTTGGTCCTCACCAAATGCGTTTCTTCTATGGCTTTGCTATTAGCCTACAATACTATGTAAAATTAGGAGCACAGCTTCACACCTCCATATGCGTACATCCCACACTTCGCCCACCACCAAAGGGGCAGGACTATTCGCCACTATCAAACTGACCCCTTATATCTGTGCTCCCCATCCTCTGAGCCCTTCCCCTCAGTAAGCATTATTTTGTTCTCAGAGTCTAAGAGGTTTTATTTTGCAATGGAAACTTCTTTGAGACAAGCAGGGAAGCTACTGGGTGGCTTGCTCAGAGCGCCAGCTCCCTGGAGTCTCTGGGGACAGTTGTCAGCCTGGGTTTGGCTGAGTTTTCCTGAGAAAATACCCCCAAGGCACCTACCGCGAGCCTGGCACAGAGGAGGTCTGAAGAAATGACATCTTCCCTCTCTTCCCTAGAATGACTATTTTAAAATGCCCCTCTTTATTGAAGTGAAAGATTGTTAAATGGGCTCCAACACAAACAGGGAAAGCTCTATTAGGGGGAAAAATGGGGGGGGGGGAGGAGCTTATCCAAAATATGAGAAAGGTTGCTGAGAATCTGGCCAACTTCCTGCTTTATTTAAAGGGACTAACTTCATGCAGGCATTAGCAAACCCAGTCCCGGGAAAGCACAGCTTTCTGAATAAACAGCCTCAGCACTGGGTGGACACGCAGGAGGGCACCTTCTTGGTGAGGATAAGATGAGGTACCCGTGGTCAGGAATGCTCAAGTTTGCTTGGTTTTTTTTTTTTTTTTAAAGATTTATTTATTTATACATACAAGCTGGGGTACAGGCCAGAGGCGTGGGGCAGTGAGAGGGTTCACCAGAGACAGAGTGGGGAACAGAACAGGAAGATCAGAAATACACTGCTGAGGAGCAGCGGGCGAGGCGGGAGAGGTCTGCTGCACCATGTGGGATTCTCCCTGGCCGGGCGTCGAACTCGCATCGCCGCTGCCGACAGCTCCACAGCGCAGCGCTCAACCGCTGCACCACCAGGGAGGCCCAAGTTTGCTTGGTTTTATGAAATGTTTTGTTGACTTAGGCATTCCGGCTAAGGTTTCTGTTTTCTTTTTTCTCCCCCATTCTCCACTGTTGGTGGATAGATTTTTATGACTGATATGTAATTTCTTATTTTGCACATTTACATATGTATATGTATGTGTATGTATGTGTGTGTATATATGTATGTATGTATGTATATATGTGTGTGTGTGTGTATATATATATGTGTCATGCTTGATGTCTGATAACGGAAAGTGACCTGCTCTTTCTGCTGCCATGAGCAGGAAATCCTGGGGTAAATCTCGCTGTGTGGTAAACCAGGACCAGATGTATTCCAGAACAAGCTTGAAAAAAAGAGGTATTCATTTGGGCCGCCCTGGTGGTGCAAAGGGTTAAGTCTCAGCACTACGAAGCCATCTGCAGCCACTGCAGCATAAGTCCCACCCCCCGCCAGGCAGCTAACCCACATGGCGCAGCAGACCTCTCCTGTCTCCCCACTGCTCCCTTCAGCAGTATATTTCAGTCGATCCGTCTGTTCTGCTCCCCACTCTGTCTCTGGTGAATTCCCTCACTGCCTTCCCTCCTACACCTCTGGCTACACCCCAGCTCTGGTATGCATAAATAAATAAATCTTCTAAAAAAAGAGGCATTAATTCCCTAAAATCAGATCAAGCAAAGACTTCTAGGTAAATCCTGTTGCTTGATTATCAATGGCAAGTTAAGCATGAGTTATTACTGAGTTTTCCAGGGAAAAAAAATGGTTCTTTAGTGACAGGAAATTTGTTGAACATTGACTGTTATCAAGTTCTCTGTTTTTCTTTATCATCTTTATAACTTGCAGGAATATATGAGGACGTACAGAGAAAATGAATGTAGAACTTGGAAAAGGAAAGGATGGCTCCATTTTTAAATGTTCTCATAAATAAACCAATTAATCATTTTGAGATCAAATGATGTTTCTGAGAAGTTAGCAATCTTATTCTGGAACTTAATGGAAAGTCTATGTTTTAAAACCTAGCAATTTGTTCTAGTCGTTGTACTGTAATTGTAGTCTTAGTACTTCTACAAAAAGTACTGAAGTATCATGGGGATTGAGCTTTCTCAGGAAAAGGGCCATAAAACAAGCAATAAGGAAGTGAAGAACAATGTGTCTTCGCAATGCTGTGATTACAGCTGTTTGTGAATTTCTGCAGGAATTTCTCTTCCAGGGCTCTGAATTCATCCCAATAGGAGAACTTTGAACTACTATATACTTTGTCTAGGTGTCTAACACCTGTTGCGGAAATCTATAGGAGATGGGAGTTTCCAGTAAACGAGAGCAGCAAACACTATATCGTCTTTCTTTTCTCTCCCTTCTACCCACACTCCTCACCCATATTTCTCATAGTAGAGATAATTGGCTTAAGTCAAAGTGGGAGCTTATAAATCATTAATATCATATTTTAAAAATCTATATATAATTTGGGAAAACACATATGATGGAAAGTTACAAAAAAAGAAGACACAAAACGACTTTGTTTTGATTACAACCATGTAGGCACGCATACAAACAAGGTCTCCAAGACAGCAGGTAGAGGTGAAAACATTTGATTTCTGGGAAGATTAAAAAAAAATCTTTTAGTGGGTTTTGCTTTTGTCTTGCTGTAGTTGATACAAAAAGAAAAATACAGGCAGGGGTCACACTGAAAATACTGAATGACCTGTGTGCTACCCTATGCAGGTGAAGTCCGATGAGCCGCTGCCAGGATTATGGAGGCTGCCAGCTGGTGGCAGAGAAACAGGTCTGCAAAGTCAGGTGGGCACTGGGCATTTCCCATGAGGGTTATAGGAGTTAAAATGGGTTGAGGGCAGTAGGTGGAAGTGGGTAGACAGCAGACCTGGGCTGCCTTATCTAGACAAAAGTGGTGGGAGACATCACCTAATTACCAACCAGCGCTGTAGTATTTTTTTATTTTAATGACTACTACCCCGTGCCTAGAAGATTACTGGAGTTCTGATGGAGAACAATCTGGAAGAGAGAGAGCGAGGTAATGTTTATAAAACCCTTCCTGACGATCAGGCCTAGCACACCGACGGGTCGCATCAATGTGGGATCTTTTACTAATGTCACATTCCTGCTTATTAATCAGCAAAAATTATACCGCCTAAGGTTCCCTAGGGAGAGGATGAAGATAGGGTGTGGATGTCCATCTTGAGGTAGAGGATTTGTATAGGTAGAGACTTCTGATCCCTTGGTTTCTCTGATATGCCAGCCAGGTACGGCCCAGCTCGGCAGCCCTCTGGCCTTTGTGTTCAGATGGGGACAAAATAGAGGGAATAACAAGATACTTGAACCTGGGAGGTCCCAGATTGCTGGTCAATATCAGCATTCTCCTCCCAACCTTCACACACACAGTCGGCATAGGGCCCAGGAGTTAGGAAACCCCACGAGAGTGCCAGGCACGCTCCAGAATACCAGACATGGTGCCGCCACTGATGTCTCACCTTCTCATTTTATTCAAGACAAAACTTCAGTTCCAAGAGAACAGGACACTTTCTTAACTACCTGCATTGCTTTTTGGGGGTAAACACATGTTTTGTGTTCTTCTTACTGTGTAAACACAGATGCCTGCTTCCAGGTATCAAGAAACTCATTTGAAAAGCCCAATGGGGGCCTCCATGGTGGCGCAAGGGGTTAAGTCTCAGCCTATGAAGCTATCAGGAACCACTGCAGCACGAGTTTGATCCCCGCCAGGGAGCTTCCACATGGCGCGGCAGACCTCTCCTGACTTGACGCTGCTCCCCTCAGCAGTGTGCTTCAGTAGATTCGCTTATTCTGCTCCCCACTCTGTCTCTGGTGAATCCTCTCACCCCTGCATACCTCTGGCCTATATCCCAGCTCTTGTATGCATAAATAAACCAACCTTTAAAAAAAAAGAAAGAAAAAGAAAAGCACAGTGAAGGACCAAGAAAGGTCTGTTTTCCCACAGACCCAGAGTGAATGTGTGTTGAAACCAGCTCTGGAGGAGCATGGTGGTCTTAGGGATGCTCTCCGGCCACACCAAGCCCTCCATCCCTGATCTTACACACCAGGTTCAGGGGGAAGGGACAGGCTTCCATCATAGACCCCATGTGGCTCCTCTCCCCCTCCTTCCCAGGAAAGGAGCCTCATGAAGACACATACAGAGTCGTCAGCGTCATTGCCTCACGATCACCCACATCTGCGGATTTTACCCCTGAAGGCAACATCATCTCCACAGAGCGTTGGTCAACATTGAGCCAACATTCCAGGCATCACGCTAAGCAGCTTACATGGATGACTTCATCCTACCCTGTTAGGAAAGCAGTCTCATGTCCATTTTCTAGATGGAGAAACTGAGGCTATGGATGGCTAGGTAGATGGTGGATAAAGCTGAGATCCAAACCCAGACTAAACCACTAAAACTGCCTTTGTGAATGCGACATAAAACAAGTGAAATTCTAGCTTCTTCACTGCATACCCAGAGACCAGTAGTGACACATGTAAAACAATGACACCAACATGTATGCAGATCTGATGAAACGGGTGGGATTATCATCTCTGTATCACAGATATGCCTGAAGTATTAAGGGCTCTTTCAATTCAACCACATCCAGAAGAGTAGCCACGAAGGCTCAAGCACAGAGACATAAGCAAGTACATGCATTTAGAGCTGGATGCAGAAATATATGCAGAAGCAGATGGTCTAGTCAGCTCGGGCTGCTATGACAGAATGCCATCGGCTGGGTGGCTGAAACAACAGATGTTTATTTATTTCTCCTGGGTTTGTAGGCTGGGAAGTTCAAGATCAAGGTGTCTGCAGATCCCATTCCGTGGGAAGGCTCTTTCTGGGCTTGCCTCCTCTTCGCTGGGAGCTACCCTGGGATGGTGCATGCTCGCAGAGACAGAGAAAGCTCTAGGGTCTCTTCCTCTTTTCATAAGGGCGCTGCTCTGGCCAGAGGACCTGGAGTCAATCTGGACCTAATTACCTCCCACTCGGTTCACCTCAAATACTATCACATTGGAGGTTTAGGGCACAAACATTCAGTCCATAACACAGATTTTATGCAGACACCACGCAGGGAGAGTGCTACAGAGAAGCGCATTGACCCACACAGAGCTTATCCCCCCACACTCCCCACCCACCATCCAGCCGTCCGCTCAATAGACATTTACTGGACATCCATCATATGTCAGAAGAACTCACTAATAGGAAAAGTAAGTGAAAAAACAACGTGTACTAAATACTGTCACAGAACACTCTAAATGCTTAACAAAGATCTATGGGAATTCAATGAGAAAGAAAACGAATGTTGATCGAGAGAAACAAGTTCTTTACCAATGGATCTACATTAGTCTAAGTTAAGGAATAAATGTCTACATGCAACGTGAAATCAGAAGCCGTGCTTTTCCCTCTAAAGTGCTGTTCCTCCTCCCAAGATTCAGAGGGGAGCACGCAGACCAAGTCAGAGATGGCAGTTAAAGGTTGAAACTTGGGCCTCCCTGGTGGCGCAATGGGTTAAGTGCAGCACTATGAAATTATCCAGAGCCACTGCAGCACAAGTTTGATCCCTGGCCAGGGAGAGTCCCACATGGCGCAGCAGACCTCTCCTGCCTCCCCGCTGCTCCCCTCAGCAGTGTACTTCAGTAGATCTGCCTGTTCTGCTCCCCACACTGTCTCTGGTGAATCTTCTCACCACCCCACACCTCTGGCCTACACCCCAACTTGTATGCATAAATAAATAAATATTTTTGTTAAAGATTTATTTATTTATACATACAAGCTGGGGTACAGACCAGAGGCGTGGGGTGGCGAGAGGGTTCACCAGAGACAGAGCGGGGAGCAGAACAGACAGATCAGAAATACACTGCTGAGGGGAGCAGCAGGCGAGGCAGGAGAGGTCTGCCGCGCCATGTGGGATTCTCCCCGGCTGGGAGTCAAACTCACGTCGCCGCTGCCAACAGCTCCACAGCGCAGCGCTCAACTGCTGCGCCACCAGGGAGGCCCTAAATAAATAAATCTTTAAAAAAAATACTTAGCAAAGTCAGGTGACTCCTGTTTTCTTTGATCCTCTCTCTTTTTTCCTAATTTTTTAAAATTACAAATTCTAATATCACATAATTGGGAGAAAGCCTGGGAACTCCCCATGACCCAGCACTCGGCTGTCGCAGTTGTTGATTGGGGGCATCTCTTGTTTCCACTCTGACTCTTCTTAACACTCAAAAAGGCTAAAGTAGCTGCAGGACCTTCAGTAGCAACCAGTGACATGGGTGGGGGAGCCTTTCATCTTCTGTCTCACTCTGTTCAGCAAATCCAGGCAATATCTCTACAATTTTCCAGCCCCTGGCCGTGAGATGAATTTCCTAAATGCGCATTTCTGGGACTCTGATTACTAGATCTGGGGCACACAGAAGACCACTGTCCAGCTCTGCGGGGAAGGCGAGGGGCCAGCTTCCAGGAGAGGAAGTCAGTTTCCTCGGATGCCCCTTCCTGGGATTGCAGTGCTGGGCCCTGGGGTACCCCTCATCATTCTAAACGGGGACCACAAGCACAGTTAATGGGTTCCTCCTTATTTAGTCTTTCATAGAAACATTAAAATAGCAAGGAAGGATGCTTTTCAGACAGACAATTTTCTCTCAGGAATGTGACCAATATTATCCAGTCTCTCTTTTTACTGTAATATGCATAATTAATCTTCCAAAAAGCATGTATTATTCTGACTTAATACCAATATACAACAGGCACAATTTGTTCATCATTTTTGTCCTTCATGAGAGGAAAAAATCATTAGCTACATTCAATTGATAAGCCTACAGGGACCAAGGATCGTTCAGGATGTAAGCTTCACCCAGCAAGCAAAGAGCACAGCCACAGTAGGAAACCAAGGCCCACCAGTCTGGTATCAGTCAGCTTTGCTGTAATAACAAATGGTCCCTGCAGATGAGGAGACGCTTTTCTTCTCTCATCTTATGTTCTGTGACTGAGGCACGCGAATCAAAAAAGACAGATGAACAGGAGAAAAAAAACAAACCCTTTTTTCTTGCATGTGTAACAAGGGGAGAACACAGTGATAAGTAACTCAGAGGGAGGGTTGAATGTGTGGCGCATGCACCATCTTAGTAGATAAACAAAATGGGCGAAAACACACTTACAGGAAAACAAATGGCTTTTCGAAAACACAGGCAATAAGGAAAATGCAGTGTTTGTACAGGTCTGAGTGGTCTTTCTATTGCCTTTGGGGCCATGAAACTCCCCTAGAGATGGTTTTGTGTCCTTCCTTCTTGAAATAGATCTTCCCTGGAGGAATAACAGAAGTAAGGAAATATATTGATTTTTGAGAAGTCACTGCTTTTAGTCACATAAGGGAAGCTCTGAGAAGGCGCTCCCGGTCTCTCTCTCTTTTGCATCCATTACATTTCAAATGCCTTCAGTTTAATATAATTTTATGCCAAATAGCTTCAATCAGTTGACTTAATTTTGCTAGCTGCTAATAAAGTTCAATCTCAGAACAGTTCTGGTAACCACACTGGTTGCAAAAGTAGTGAGGGAAAATTGTGTAGGATACTAAACTATACAGAGGTGTCCGGTGCACAAGAAATTTCTGGACTGGTGTCTAAAAGAGTTTGGCTAAAACTGATGACTGTATGGCCTCATTCAGAGAGAGGGTTGAATTTATGATTTGACCAGTTTATCACCTGCTCAAATCAATCAATAATCTTGGTTATATAAGGCACGCTTCAGGGATTTCAATTTTCTCTTATCATCAGAAGAACCAAATAAAAGCCGGAGTAGCTTATGGAAATTCTTTTCATTCTTTATCAAGTAGCATAAGAGGTTTCCTTAAGCCAAATTTTCTACCAACCACACAAATTGCTAAAAGGCTTCCAAGCAGAGCACCACCCACTGCCATTCTCTTCCCTGTTGCTCTTCTCCCGACATCCGCTCACCTCTATTAGTACTGCTACATTATTTATTTTTAAAGTCCCATTCATTTTATAAAGTGTCCTGGGGCTAAAACTCTTTTCCAATCCATTGTTGTTTGGCCAACTGTCCCATCACTGTATTTATACCTCATCAAGCCAAGAAATAATCCCTCACGGCACCATGCAGCAAGTGTCAGATCTCCAGGTGCTAGGTATTCCTATGACCTTTAGAATGCTGTCTGTACAAAGAAAACCAAGCCCATAATCCAAAAGGATACATGCACCCCTATGTTTATTGCAGCACTGTTTACAAGAGCTAAGATATGGAAACAACCCAGATGCCCAAAACTAGATGACTGGATCAAGAAGATGTGGTCTATATACACAATGGAATACTATTCAGCAATTAAAAAGATATACAATTCGCAGCAACATGGGTGGAGCTAGGAAGGATCATGTTCAGCAAAATAAGCCAGAAGGAAAAAGAAATATATTGAATGGTTTCACTTATGGGAGGAATGTATGGGAACCAAATAAGAGATCAGGAGGGAAAAATAACAACAACAAACAAAAACAAAAAATGGCAGGCAACCATAAATGAAAGACATTCAGTGAGAGGAAGAAAGGAGGAGGAAGGGAAGGAGAGAGAGAGAAGAGGGAAGGAGGAGGGAGAGGAGTCTAGAAAGTTGAACTCCTGGAGTCCTAGAGTGATTTTTGTCCACTCCTGTCTTTAGCTAGAGCAGAGCGCTCATCACTTGAACTAGAAGCCACTTCTGTGGGAGGGTGCAAGGAGGTGTAGTCATTCCTGCTATCCACTGCTGGAGGCTCTGCTTCCAGCTCGCGCAGGTCGTTGGCAAAATTCACTTTGCAGTTGCATAACCGAGTCCTTGTCTCCTTGCTGGCCGCCAGCTCAGGTGTGGACAGCCCCTGCAGTTCCTGCCTTGTGGGCTTCCTCAGCATGGCAGCTGCTCCTGCCACCAAGCCGCAAGGACAGAGTCTGGGGTGTGCAGGAAGAGAGTGCCAGGCACCTCTGTCTGCACACCATGAGGCGATCACACCCCAGATACTGTAAAGGAGTCTCGGGAGGGGCCTCCTCTCTCCAAGCCATTGTTCTATTGATTAGAAGCAAGTCAAAGGTCGGTGCTCGTGGGAGAGGTTATACAGGGTGAAATGGGAGGCTGAATTTTATCCCAAGCTGTAGGACCTTCCCACAGTAGGGGCCCCCACACCACGCACCCCTCAGTGGGAAAACCTGCACCTGCCCCTTTCAGATCCTTGCTCCTCCCCCTCCAGGAAGAACCTGACTCCTGGGGCCTCCCTGGTGGCCCAGGGGTTAAGTCTCAGCACTATGAAGCTTTCCTCAGCCACTGCAGCACCAGTTCGATCCCAGGCCAGGGAGATTTCGACACGGCGCAGCAGACCTCTCCTGTCACCCCGCTGCTCCCCTCAGCAGTGGATTTCAGTGGATCTGCCTGTTCTGCTCCCCACTTCGTCTCTGGTGAACCCTCTCACCCCCACACCTCTGGCCTACAGATATTGTATGCATAAATAAGTAACTCTTGAAAAAAAAAAGAACCGGACCCGTTCAAGGCTGCACCCCCTGTCTCCACCCACCCTTATTCTTGCTGCAACCCACAGACCTCCAGCCACGCCTGGGGCCCCTGGCCGCGGAGGGGAGGCGGTTGGTTCTCTCCTTACAGAGTCTGGGAAGAGGCAGAGGACCCCAGCAGACAAGGGGAGCGGGAGCTGGAGAGCGGCGTCTCCTCGCGTGCCAGCGCCCCATTATGTCCTGGACCCAGCTCTCACCCGGCTCATCACATTTCCTTCCCAACTTCCCTTATTTTGAAATAATCATCATTTTCTTGGATTTTTCCATTTTAGAAAATTATCTGTTGACTTTTTAATATAGAAAGTGGGGTTTTTGCTACACCCCTCTCCATCCATAAGCCCGCACCCCAGCACAGGTGAAAGCGTCCCGTTAGAACTGACAGCTCACGACTCATGAAGGGGGGTGGCGGTCCCGAGTTAGGGAGCCCCACCTTCTGGCTAGTCTCAGGAATGACAGGAGTTGTTGGGGAAAGACTTTGTTCCCTATTAATAAACAGGCCAGGGCTTGCGGCTGGGGTGCTCTCTGCGGGGCGCCGCGCGGGACCCAGGGGCGGGGGCAGCGGCTTGCTGGCCACAGTGCACCCCAGCTGCCGCCGCCCGGAGCGCGCTGTTCCCACGCCGCGCCTCTGGGGCCCTTGTGTAAGGCCCCGATTTTCAGTAAACGACTGAGCCTCGCAGCCTGTGATTGTCCCCGCCAGTGGCCTTGCTCCCCGGTGATTTCGGTGATTTCACAACAGACTGGCAGATTGGCAGGGCGGGAGCGGGGAGGGGAGATGGTTTCTGTAGGACCCAACTCCAGGAAGCAGGAAATAAAAAGGAGCCCAACAGAGTCTCTCCCTCCCACCCCTCTCCTCCCCTCCCCTCTCCTCACCTCTCCTCTCCTCACCTCTCCTC